>PITA01001938.1:7168-176388 GCA_004023965.1 Spilogale gracilis | reverse complement strand
TCATAAATCCCATCCAGGAGAGTTTCAACAACCAGAGAAGATTGATTCTTTCACAAAAGAGACTAGAAGTTGATACCATCCCCAGACAAACTACGTCACCAACTATCATACCTCCCATCTATTCTTCTAAGGGCACATTCATCTTTCCTGAATCACCTGTTTCCCTCTTCCCTTCCGCTATATTAAGATGTTATATAAGGTCTCAAGTCTCACCTTTTTTGAGGTGTTCACATTTTTCCCCATAATGCCCCCATGCACACTAATATTAAAAATTAATAGCTTTTTTGGTTTGTATACTTTTTCTCCCATTAATCTGCCTGTTGTCAGTTTATTTCATAGACCCAACTCTCAAACCTAGGAAGGTAGAGGGGAAGCAAATCTTTCCTCCTCTACATTGTTCTTTTTAAAGGGATGATGTAACAGAGTAGTTCAGCAGGATACTAAAAATGTCCAGAAAGAATAAAAAAGTTAGCACAGTGCGGAAGCAAAGACACCACGACTCACAACATATGAATAGGTCCCAATGGCAGGCATAGCTTCATGGAGGGATGGCCTACTTCTACTCCCCAAATAAACCTTTTTGTCATGACCTAGCTTCTGATGTCAATTCACCTAGCAGGAGAGAATTACCAGATCTGCTTGAAGTTGTATTTTTCACTGTACATTAGTAAAACAGAGTTCTGGATTTTACAAAAGTCTCTGTTGAGTTTTGTTACTGCAAGCCAATCTTCCTATATGAAGTGAAATTGTCAAGCTTTCAAAGCTGAAGACCAGATCACAGATTAGGGCGGAAAGAGCAATAAAATCAAGTCCTGCCCAAGAGGTCGGCTAGTCCTCCAGCAGTGAGACAATGAGAAAACACTTGCAAATGTAACTGAAACAACTGAAATAATTTTTACATCACATATTTTCTTATGCAAACTAAGAAAAAGGAAGTTTTAAAAAGAGCCAAAGCCTTCCCATTTTTGAAGGTTTTTCACATTTGAAAATAATAATTAACATGAATGTTGTAATGAGGTAATCAGGTTAGGAGTCAATGCTCTTTGAGGACAGGGCCCCCCTCTCACCCAGTGCTAGATGCCATCTCTCATGATAAATCCTGTACCAAAAGACACACTAGTCACACCATCTGCTGCCTCCAGGGAGATAAGTTGCACATTTCAAAGTATGGCAACATTCCACTATAGCATAATGAAGAAAATGAAAAACATATTAGCAAACTGAACAATTTAGGGAAATTTCATTTTCAAATTGTGTGCTGTTTTGCTTTTAAAGAAGTAAAATTATTAAATAAAATGTGTGAGAGGAAGCAAATATTCTCCCTTGTAGCAAAATTACGAATGTTTTTACTTTGTGAAAAATAACATTATTTCCAATGAATGCATTAACATCACACATATCATCCACATTCCCAGAGTTGTTCTGAGCAAACACCCATAGCTGACATGCACGTACTTGTGCTAAAATCCAATTTCAGTCCTAAAATCTCTGTTAGATTATTTGCTAAGTGAAAAAAACTGAACAATTAATTGGGAAACAATTCCACTTCATTTCTGCTCGAGAAACCCTTTGGGGTCTGGAAATGTCACTGAGGCCATCTCAGAGGGGCCAGTTCACAGCAACAAACCTGAACATGCTTAGTTGGAAGCATCACTACGTCTCCTGGGCGTTCCCATCACTGTCAGGCAATTCTACTACCCACGAAAAAACCAAAGCACCGAAGAACAGCGTGCAGCCCGAGGACAAGCTGCAAGTACACCGAGAGAATAAGAGCAAGACAAATCAGGTTCAGCTCTCATACTTGACCAAGGCCAGTATTAAACTAGCATGGCTTGTCTGAAGAGCCATCAGTCATGTATCAAGAGTGCCCTCGTGAAGGTACGTCCCATCCAAGCCTTATAAATAGAAGGAAAATAGATTTTAGTGACAGACTACAAGGTCATTTGATCTATGAATTACATAGGCCCTGCAATTGCTTACACATGCCTGAAAACCTTCAGGGTCAGGGGAGGCCAAGGATTCAAAAGAAAGAATCTGAAACTCTTAATATTCTGCAGTGATAAACCGAAATAGGACAGGTGCCCCTTTCTCCCCATACCACCCCCCACTCAATTCAGCATCTGACTTTGTCTTTAGCAGCTTACCATTCATTGTGCCTACATGTTGTGAACAGAATTGATTTAAAAATGAAAAATGCAGTGGAGAGACCATCACTCTAGCCAAAATAACAATCTCTGTTGTGGTACTAGACACCTCAAACCCTCTCTCCAGACTGCCTCTCACCTTGGCTAACTGGCTGACTCGAGTTCAACAGTCAACACACAGCTTAAGTACCACCACGTCCTGGGTCTATGTGCCAAATGCTCCAGCATTCAAGTTAGCTCTGTGATATTCCCCTATACTTCTGAGGTAACTTGTGCGAACCTCTGGTATAGCTCTAGCCACTGATTTTTTTAGTCTGTCTTCTCCACTAGATACCGAGTTCCTTGACAGCAGGGCTGTGTCTGCCTCCTTTCTTTATCTGCTGCACCTAGAATGTTTGATGGCTGGATGAACGAGCACAGCCACAGATCCATCGACTTTTTCAAAGTCTTGCTAGACTGAATAATGGGATGGAAGTGTTCTTATAATCAACACAGTGTATTTTGTGGGTTACAGAATACTTTACTTTCGTTTGCTGCCAGATCTATTCCCTGCATAATAAAGTATCGAGAGTCTGGGTTGTCCTTTATACAAAGTTACCTATTTCCAGGGAGTCCTGACTATCTTTAAGTTCTTTGGAGATGTAATTGTGGAAATGGACAAGTAGATGTTCATTGATGGCTTTGGGCTAAATCAGATGCAGAAATCCAGCAAAAACATAATCCTGATGAAGAGATCCTACTAGGCAAGTGAGACTGGGAAACAACAAAACCATCATCAGGTTGCTGCCTCTTTTCCCAAGACCCATTCTTCAATCCTAGGACTCTATTTATAGGTTTTAATTGACTCACTTAGAGTTATCAACTATTTGATGGGAAGGGAATCACCAGCTTCCAGGTCAATCCCTAAATCCTATGTATCTCTGTGGCTTTAAAAATTTTCAACTCATAGAAAGCTAGAACATTCTCTTTTTACCTTTTATTTTTTTAAATCACAACATTCATCCTGCTATATTTTTTTTTCTTTTAAGATTCTACTCAGAATGATGACTTAACACTCGAAGGATATTTTAAGATTTAAATGAGAATGAGAGGAAAGGACAGATTTGTTACCTCAGGTGGGTGGAATTACAAGGCATGTTGTGAGGCAGAACAAGGGATTAGTGACTGACTTTCCACAATGCCCATATTATTCACTTCTCCTGGGCAAATATGTAATTAAAATAGCTCAATATAAAGTTTTTAATAAATGAATTAACAAAGCCTCTTTCTGTTGGTGATCCTTTCCTTACCTCCGAAAGGCCTAAAAGCAAATGAAAGTCATTCCATAACAGTAAATTGAGACTAGGAGTCAAAAAGCATGACCTGCACAGTCTCGTGCTTTTAACACTGGGCCTGACAGCGAAAGCATCAAGCGAGAAGAGCCCAAGTGGCCTGTTCTCTGGGTGATGTCTGTCTATCAGGGAGACAGAAAACCAAAAAACATTAGAGAATATTTAGCGTAGCACATGCTGGGTGTTAACATGCGTAACGGTCTATAAATGTCCTGAGAATTTGGAAGATGGGAGATTTTTGAGATCTCTAAGCCTGGAGAGGGGCTGATGATGGACCTCAGCAGGTGAAGGGCAGACTTGAGGGGTAACAGTCAAGGGAGCACAGGGGACAAACCCAGGGAAAGCAGGAGGCATCAGTGACACAGATATCAGGAAGTACTTAAGTTCCCGACAGCCATTCTCCTATTCCAGCTGTGCCCATCTTCTCATCTGGAGCCTCTAGTCTATCAATGATCTGGGGTAAACTTCAGTCCTGGTCAGACAATGAGGAGGGGTTCCTTATCCTTGAGAACCAATATCCAGATCAAGATTCATCACAGATGCTAGAGTACTTGACTCGGACCCCATATCTAGATCCTGATTTCTGAGTAACTCAAAATCCACAGCTGAAAAAAGGAACAGGTACAGACTCATCGATTGATTGTTCAATATCAATTTTTGGTCACACCTGTCCTGCCTCAGATTCATGAATAACCAGGCTATAGCTTCCTGAGCTTACCTTCTGCCTTGAACCCAGACCATGCATCACACAGCCAACACCTCATAAAGATTGTTCTAGACCTCTCTTTTCTCATTTTTTTTAAAGATTTTGTTTATTTATTTGACAGAGAGAAACACAGTGAGAGAGGGAACACAAGTAGGAGGAGTGAGAGAGGGAAAAGCAGGCTTCCCACTGAGCAGGGAGCCCGATGTGGGGCTTAATCCTGGGATCCCGGAATCATGACCTGAGCCAAAGGTAGACATTTAACAACTGAGTCATCCACGTGTCCCTCTTTTCTCATTTCTGATTTTTGCTCTTGGTCCTCCCTTTCCTCATTGTACAATTATTTGGATGCTTGGGTTGTGCCTTACTATTTTCTCCCTGGCCACACGTTTTTGCTTTACCTTACCCTGGCCTATGCAAAGAGCCAAACAATAGCTGAAAACGGTTTTAACAAATACATTTTTTAAAGATTTTATTTATTTATTTGACAAAGAGAAACACAGATAGAGAGGGAACACAAGCAGGGGGAGTGAGAGAGGGAAAAGCAGGCTTCCCACCGAGGAGGGAGCCTGATATGGGGCTCCATCTCAGGATCCTGGGATCATGACCTGAGCCGAAGGCAGACGCTTAACAACTGAGCCACCCAGGCACCTGGTTTTAACAAATATTTATAGAGCACATCCTTTGCTCAAGCTTTGTGCTAGAAACTTGCTGAGGTTAACTTTTTTAATCTGCCCATTCAAAGAAATGTGCTGCTATGATCTCTAACATGCAGGTAAAAGAAAGGAGACCAGTAGAGAGAGACATGAACCACAGGTTGCCATACTTCAGAATGGGCAAAGAAATGGTGGAATTATAAAAAAAAGCATATGTGAATGGAAACACCAGCGAAGGAGGCTCTGAAATCAGGGCTAAGGAATTTGGGTTTGGCACAGTAGGCAATGTCAAGTCACCGTTAAGTTTCAAAGCAGAATATATTTTTGTATATTGCACTCTAGCTTTTATCTCTTTGAATATTTGGTAATTTGCACTGCAAGTTTGCCCATGTCCTTTTATTTACCACCTCTATTCTGTCAGCATCAGGAAATAAGCTACACCTACATGACAGTGTAACATGGAAAAACAAAGCCAACCCAGAATCTGGAATGGCTACCTAAATTGTGCTGTGATGATGTAGCATAATGCACTAAGTTACTCAAAACAAAAATTATGTCTTTGCATCGACGAATGGCAAAAAATAGTCTAGTGAAAACATAGAACCCACGATGGTAAACATAGATGTCCCCTCCCTCGCAGAGAGGTGGGAGGGGAGGTGTTTGTTGTGTATGTTGTGTACACACAAAAGGAACTGGGAGAAAAGAGCTAAACCGAGGTGGTGGCATTATATTATAAATACACTATTTCTGCATCCTAGAATGATAATGCTATTCTCAATTGGTTTTGATAATGATGGAAAATATTAAGGAGAAAAACACATTAATGCAGTTAAGATCAATGGACTGGAGGTCAAGGCTAGAGTAAATAGGTGATCTAGCTATCCACAGAGGGGCCGCTGGATTCGAGAACAGCAGGGCTCAGGGATAGGAAGTAACAGTGTAAGAAATGGGCAGGCCAGGGGGCTTCTGCTGTCCAACAATGAAGATGAAGGGAGATGGAAACTTTGCAAAGTCAGTCAAGATTTCTAGGCTGAGGCTGGATCAGTGTCATGAGTAGATATCACACAACTCTCAAGAGGAGGCAGTCTTCAGATGAAGGTCATTATGATGTTAGGCCATCTAGATGAGCTGAGAGTTATTACATTAAAAGATTATTACAGTGACAGTCTAAGTGTATGTGACCTGGAGCCTCACTGAACAATTACAACTGGAGCTAAGGGGACTCCACAGCATAGATTTAAGAGATTCATGTTGGTGGGCCTAATCCATTGTGAGGACTTGCCTTTCAGGTAACATAACAGTTGTTTTTTTAAAATAAAATTTGGATGTTTTCCCTGAGGTATACTCTCAGCTGCCACCACTGTATTATACCTCGCCTTCACAAATTAATATTATTTGTTCAGGCTTGAACTAATCTGATTTTGAGACCCAAGATAATCCTTTAAAGCCACAGTAGCAAATGAGTTTGCTGCAGAAAAAAAAGGCAAAAAGGATATAGAGTGTCAGAACAGGAAGACCAAGGCCAGGAAACCTGTAGCAATATCCAAGGAAAGAATAAATCAGAACACCTATCTTAAGATCTTAAGAGGAATTCCAGAGAGGGATATAGATGTGACCGGGAATGAGGGCAGAGGGAATAATCAAAACCAGGGGAAAAAAATCTCAAGAAAATCACAATATTGAAAGGGTCTACTCAATACAAAGAGAAACCAAAGACTCACACATAGACATGAACTCGTTTCAGAACGTCAGGGGTGGCAGGAAGAGTGAAGTAGACAATCACTTAAAAAAAAAAAACAACCCAAAAACAACAAAGAAAAAAAGCATCCAGGGAGATAAAAGATTTCACCTAGGCAGCACAAAACACAGGAAGACACCATTTCTTTACAAAGTTAAACATAAATGTACTACACAACCCAGCATTCCCACCTCTAGGTATTATCCGAGTGAAATAAAAACCTATGTTCGTGCAAAACGTACACACAAATGGTTATAGAAGCTTTGTTCACAACCACCGAATACTGCAAACAACCAAAATGTCCTTTAACAGATGAATGGATCAACCGACAATGGAATGTTCTTAGAGTGGACTACTATTCTACAGTAAGAACAATTGGGTGGAATTTCAAATGTATCAAGCTGAGTAAAAGAAGACAGATTGAAAAAGTGACATAGTATATCATTCTATTACTATGACATTCCTGAAAGAAGAAACCATTAAGGACAGAGAACAGACCAGTAGTTGCCAGGAACTGAGACGGGGGAGGAACTGACTACAGGGGATTCTTTCCAAGTGATTTTGATAGTGGGACCGTTAAACAATTTTATGCATGTTTCAACTCAAAACTATACACCAAGAGTGAATTTTATTTTATGTCAAATGAAAATACACACACACACACACACACACACACACACACACACACACAGAACAAATCAATTTGAAAATAGAGGTTATAACTTGCAACATAAAAGTGGCCAATAGAAGGACAAAAATTACATTATATTAGCAGAGCTTGAAAAGGAGGAGGGGTTAGGAGGAGGTAGTGTAACTTAAATTCTATATTTTTCATTGCAAGGAATCAGCAATATTAAATTGTTAATTTTTAAAAAATAATAGTGGTGGAGCATATGCCTTAGATTTGTCAATTGAAAGAAATAAAAATAGAAATGGTCCAAATGGTTATAAGGGAATTGGATTTCTGTGAGAGGAGTTTTTCTACTTCATAGCTTATCTTCCTCTACCATTTGAAATAATAAATGTGCATGTATTGCTTATAGTTTATTACAAAATAAATTTCAAAATTATATCAACACAAATATTCTGAATATAAAAAATACCTTGATTTAATTTTTTTTTACCAGATCTCCTAATTTGGGGGGAAAAATCAAATTTAGAACTGCATTCTCAGGGTACACAAAGGTGAGAATTTTGTTTACAATATAAAGATGCACTACAGCCATCCTACCTAGTGCCATATACAACTGCTCACAAAAGTACCAAAATGATATCATAAGTGTTAATATATAAAGTGAACACCGGTTGTTCAGATTTGTTATATTTCATTATATTTAGTAAACATTTAAATTTCTTTCATAATTATGTCTTAATGAAAATATTTCAAAGAGATAATTTCCTGTCTTTACGTTGATATATAACATAAGCAGAAATACTGGATGGTGACAAATAAACCTAAAAAGTAGTCGATGGTATTTACATCTTGAGCCAAAATGAATCAATGGGTCTATGACAGCTACTCCTGCCTGAACCTATGCTAAGACTTTTTGTAGAAAAACATCATAGAGGCTTTGGGGACTCAACAGAATTTGACAGGGGAATGACTTAAAGAACAGGGATTGAAAAAGGAACGTACTCCATACAAGAAAGTTTTCAATAGCTTCTGATATATTGTAAGAACTCCAAAGCCCCAGTATGTGAATGCACAACTCGGTAGGTGAAAATTCATTACAAAGTGAATTTTGGTTCAACTTGACAAGTGAAAAATTCTCCCATGGCTACTTTTGAGAAAATTATTATACCTTCCTTTCATCAAAATGTTGCCAATTCTGTGTTTCTGTCAATAGCATTTAACCTATTTATTTAGGTAGTATGATTTCTACTTCACTAAAGTAATGAAGACCTTTATTTAAATCACACTCCCATTAACTTACACAGCACATGCACATATAATCTCTCACATACCAGAGACCACTGCTTGTATCCCCACTGTTGTAGCCACGGAGAGAGATGCCACCCACATCTGCTACTGTTAGCACAGGGATGGATGTCCCTAAGCTGTCATTCCCCTGCTTCCGCCATGGGCTCAGGTCATGCTTCTCCGGAGCAGACTTTTGCCAGTGTCTGAGAACAATGGAGGAACTGGGGCCGCCCATTCTTGCAGGATAGGAGACACTTCTAGTATGTGACCTTAGGCCACGGAGTTCTCATTGGCCCTGTCAAAACCTTCTTAGAACTACCCTGCCACCCACAACTCTTTCTCCCCAACCCTCCATCCCCTCTTCCTTTCCTGGCTATCAGATCAGCAACTTGGTTTGAAAGTTTCACTTGCCCTGCCCTTCGAAGCCCCTCCACTTTATCCTTCATGTGCAGCTCTCCCAAAAAACTTCTTGCACCTCTCATCCTGTCTGGCATCTGCTTGGAGGATTTGAGCTGACACATTCTTTCTAAAGGAATGATAAGCATTGTCCCTTTCCAGCTAAAGAGAACATCTGGGCCATACTGTCTTCAAAGAGACCACACTGTACTTAACTTTTATGCAAATTAGAAAGAGACTTAAATGAGCCCCCAAGCTTTCTTGTGAATGTCTTTTGTATTTATGCATATAATGTCTTTCTCAGCCTCTAGTTACAGCCTCCAACCTGGCCTTCTCCCTTTGTGATTACCCTGTCCCTCTTCAGAGAGAAGTGGAAAAGAACATGGACGTGAACCGGAATTAGCACTCTGTGCTTAGGTGCCTCAGCGTCCTTAGTAGAAAAACTAGGGTGAAAGGGCACCTCACTTACAAGGCTATTTTAAGGATCTATAGTTAAATATGTGTATGCAATTCGCTTAAATTACGCCAGCCAGGTGGCAAGTGCTCTCCACGTTTACTCTCTTCATCATCATCAGTAGTTTTACACTGAACCTACAGCTAATTAACAAAATTGACCAAAGGGCACAAATTTCCAGTTAAAAGATGAAGATCTGATGTGTGACATGGGGATTATCATCATTACTGTATTATATACTTGCAAGTGGCTAAGAGAGTAGATTTCAGATGTTCCTCCCCCAAAAAGGCTATGGTGACGACATGCAGTGATGGGGGTGTTAGTCACCACTATGGTGGGGATCATTTCTACAATACATAAGGTAATCAGCACATTACACAACCGAAACTTACACGATATTATGTGTCAAGTGTGATCTCAACGAAACTGGGGGGGAAAAAAAGTCTTGACCAGGAATATGGGGTAGTAGATAAAGCACCAGATACAGAGTCAGAAGACTTCACTTTAAGCCCCAGATGCCACTTATTATCTCTGCCCTTGGGAATGTCACTTAATGGTTTGGAACCTCACTGGAAACTGTCTCTTATTACCTCGTTCTTGGGAGGGTCAGAGATGACCTGTGGGAAAGTATTTTTAACGCACCATAAAGGACAACATATAGAAGTTATCAAATAGAAAATGATACACAAGTATAGGATTATTCTGTTCACTTACCAAAGCCTGGACTCCTGGAAATCCTGAGGATCATCGTGTTAAATTTTTATATCCTAAATACACTTTAGACATGCTGTTTTGGGAGTTAAGGATGAGAGGGAAGCCTGCCCCTACTTGAGAACACATCGATGAGGGGTAGAGTCACGGGGTCTCTGAGGCCTTGCCTTTAGGGACAGGTGGGAAGAAAAGGGATCTTCTGGGATCCAGAGCATGACAAATACACAGATTTTAATGCCATGGCATATGTAATACATGAAATGGCTTGGAGGTGTGTATTTCTAAAATCAGCTTCCCTTTTTTCTTAAATTCACCTCTTCATAACCAGGCAGCCGGCTGCTGCATCCGGAATTTACTGCTGTGAGGAACCATAAACCTCGTGCTAATGGCAGGGCTGCCTGAGGACGGATGGCGCCGAGTGCAGCGTGTGCTGTAAGAGGCCACAGACAATATTTCCTACTCTCTGCACACCCCAGGGCACTCCCATTATCATCTGATACCGCGTAAAGGCCCTTTAGTAATTATTATTATTAAAAGCAAACAATCAACTCTACAAACCAACAGCTCTTATCAAACATGGTTTCTAATCTCCTTTTCCTCTCAGATGTATGGTTATTGCCCACCTGGAAAGGCCCCAAAATGACAGCCAGAAATCTGCCTCTACCACCCCTTCTGCTGTTCCTGCCATCGTATTTAATTGTGTTTGCTCAATTCGAAGCCAAACTCATATGCAGTATATTTAGATGGTTAAAATAGCAGAGCAGTCCTCTGTATTCACAGATTATTTTCAACACCACAATTCTTGGGAATTAGTCTGGAATAAATAAGGTAAAGCAACATAAATTTGTTCCAGTGACAAAGAAAACAATATCAAAATGGCAATCTGGAGATTCGCCTTGAATGAAGGACCACACAGTGTCCCTTCTGGTGAACTCTCCTGAAAATGCAATCACTGTCTCATTCGCTAGTCTGGATTTATTTTAAAGTGAGTGAGAAAGAAAGCAAGAAACAAATAGTAAGAAACTGATTCGAAAGATCAATGTACAATCACTGTACTTACTCTTACATAGCATTAAAGGGAAAGGCATAGAACTGATATATATGTTGATTTTCTGAACCTCAAAGGAGCCTTTTTTCCCCACAATGGCAAACTTTCTAAATTGAAAAACATCTATCATTAATATATATTCAGGATCTCTCTCTGAGGTCTTAGCTACTACATTTTTTTTTTCCAAATGCCTTGAAAATCACAAATTTACAAAGGCTTGGTTAGATACTTTTGTCAGCTAACTCTACCTTAAATATTTAGTATTTTTAGTATCATTTAGTGAATACAAACCCTGTCACCCAAATGTCAAAAATTTCTGAATCATGGAGTAAAGAACAGACTTGTTGCTAAACAGGTTATGACTTGAACTGTATCAATTAATTAAAAATATAGACCAGTGTTCCCTGCTTTTAATCTGAGTCAAACTTCACACAATAAAAACAAGCATTTTAAACATACAGAGCTTAACTAGATTTTCATTGAAATTTGGAAAATGAAGAACGAACATGCACATAGATAATTTTTTTTACTTGAGATTTTGCACAGTAGACTTTTCCTATCTATTTTGATCCAACCTCACATGTAGAGAATGCCAACTCTGTGCTCATCTGTTGGGGGCCGACCTTTTCTCTATACTGTTACTCCTCATTTGTCTGTTAATTCAACAAATATTGCTCAAAACCTATGGTGCGTCCAACAGCTGTTCTAGGTACTGAAGACACGGTTTGAGTAAGATAGGTAAGGTGTTCTTCTCATGGAGTATATATTCTACCCTGGGAGGCAGGACTGGGAGACAACGACCAAACAGAAAGATCTCACATAGTGATAACTCAATTAAGAAAACACAGTAGAGCAGAATGCTAGTGTGGCCTGGAGGGGCACTTTAGCTGGGTAATAAGGGAAGGCTTCTTTGAGGAGGTAACATGGACTCCACACAGATGAGATGGCAGCAACCACGTGAAGGGCTGAGGGAACTACAAGAACAGAGATCCTGAAATGGAAAAGAGCTTGGAAAGTCCAAACAACAGGAAGAATACAATGAACTCAGGGCACCATGAACTGGGGAGAGGTGCTTTGAGATGAGGCCCAACAGTGAATGGAGGACACATCCCTGCCAAGTACTCAGGTCGTCATTTTAAGATCTGTCCTTGGGGCGACTGGACGGCACAGCCAGGTAAGCAGCAGAGTCCTGGTTTTGGCTCAGGTCAAGATCTTAGGGTCATAGTATCCAACCCTATGTTGGGCTCCACGCTTGGCATGAAGTCTCCTTGGTATTCTCTCTCTCCCTCTCTCTGCCCCTCCCATCTCACTCTCATGCCTGCTCTCTCTTGTTCTGCCTTTGGAATCAGCAGAGAACCAACTTGTGGAACAAACAGCGGCATGTCTCGCTCCTGTGTCTGCACTGTCCTTCACGTGGTCCTCTCGAGTATCTCCTGAGGGGCCCTTGTGGCTACTAGATGCCCCCTCCCCTTTGGCCCATTTTCTCATGGTTTGTCTTCCATGCTCATGTGTCTGCTGCTTGGTTTCTGACCTGACATGTGCTCTGAGTCTCACCTCTAGTTTAAGCCTAGAAGCCACATATATTCAGTGTCTGTAACATCAGGTCTAACCTGGCTGCTCCACTTACCACCTCTAGTTCCCCGATAATGCTTAGTGACCTTCATCGTCTCCATACCTGAGCAGACAATGCCATGACTGCTGCGTGTGATGGGCATACTTATTAAATGATGTGTATTTTCAACTCTCAAAAAACACTGCCATGTCCTTTAACATTCTTGATTATGTCAACATTCTCCATGAAGTAGATAAATAAATTGAAGCAATGATAATTACATATTTTTAAGATTTTATTTGAGAGAGAGGGAGAAAGCAGGGGGAGGGGAGTGGCAAGCAGAGGGAGAAGGAGATCCCCCACTGAGCAGGGAGCCCCATTCGGAGCTCATTCCCAAGACCCGGAGATCACGACCTGAGCCGAAAGCAGATGCCCAACTGACTGAGTCGCCCAGGCATCCCAAGTTCAACTAAAAGATGAGGAAATCCAAACTCAAATAGTTTAGGTAACTTTCCTAAAATAAGCTTACAATACGGACTGAGAATTCAGGAATCCTGCTTTCCCATCTCCATCCTGTTCTGGGGATGAGAAAGGTCTGGCTCACTCTAGGCTTGCAGTCTTTAGAGAGTAAGTTCACAGATGGTCCACTTATGATACAAAATTTGAAGACCAGGCACAAAAATATTTAGAAGGTGAATAGAAAGGATTCCCTTTTCAACTTTTTTTCATATATGTGTATTTGAGTTCAGTATTGTTTGTGACATTATGTCCTCAGAAAACATTTGCAGCCCCATATACATGCTTGACCATAGTGCAGGGATAGATTAGTATAAACATACTACCAATTAAAGAAAGAAAAAGAGAACAAGTTTAATTGTCGAGTTCAAGAACAAAGAACTGAGCATATTCAGCTGAACTGCTCTAGGTTTTCTTTTGGCTCTGTTCACCCCCAAAATCACAACAGTGCATAAGAAATACCACTTTTGTGGATGTAGAATAACATTCATAACTCTCATTCTAAAGCTCAGTGTTCTGTGGTCTTATTGTCAAATGTATATTTTTAAACAGCCATGTTGTCAAAAACTCAATGCACGACTTAAAAAAAAAAATCAGCATTTTCAAGTAAGTTCAAATAAGAGTCTTTTAGAAAAAGTAACAGATGATTTTTTTTCTTATCTGTTCACTTAATCAAGTCACATAAATTATATTCTTAAAATAAATGGGAAAGTACTAAAAAGTAATTAAAACTCTCAGGTGTCCCTCATCCTTCTAAGGTAGATCGATTATGCTCATTGTAGCTTGTAGTGTTTAGTAGTTTGGAGTGAATATTTTTCATATCATTCTTTAAAGTTCCAAGGTTCTTATTAAGGTGATAGTCTAGCTGTTGCTATTAAGTATTCATGACCCTTTTCCAAGAGAAGTGTTTTGAACTGTTACTTCTGGCTTAATTTGTGGGAGTTCTTTTCTCCCACTGACTCTTGCATGTGCTCTCTCAAGGAAAGAGACTTTAATTGAAATATATCTAAAGTTTTTACACAAAAATAACATGCAATTTTGTAAAAACACAAATTCACCTCAAAGTGAATCTTATACATAGCAAATGCAGAAAGGTTTGAGGGATGCGTTGCCCCCGAAGTACTATTTAGTGGATTAGAAGCAGCAGTTCACAGCTGAAAAGATTTAGTAATATAGAATACAGTTAATCTGCATCAACTCAAAATTTTACAATAGCAGGAAAAAACTGACTCATCATTCCTAGTTTGTTTCCAGATAGACACATAACATTGTGTAAACATTAGGTAACCACAGATTCAACAGAAGACCTGATCTCTCCTCTACCACCCCCACCTCCCATCTCACAGGCAACTTCGGGAGAGGATAGGAGAAGGTGTGGGGGACGTTTCTCAACCACTGCCTGCCAGGTGCTAAGCTTGCTGGGAGAAGGCTATCCTTGATGGGAAAACTAGCTTCATTCCGGGGTGAAATATTAGGAATACCTTTGTGACCACACATTTAAATGACAGTTTTACCTACAATAAAGCTATCCTTTTTTAAACCTCCATTTGGGAATTACAGGAAATACCGGATATCTCCCCCTCTTGATATTTTCTCATATGCGCCCAGTTTTGTCAAGGATGAGTTGACGATTCTATTATGTCACTGTCATTACTGTCTTTCAGGAAAAAATGATATTTAATATTTGTATCGAAAATATATGGAAATACAGTCTACATCATAAAGATTACATAGAAAATACATCTTGTACTGAAATATAAGCAAACGAATGATACTTGAATAAAAGAGTTGTACATGTATTTATCTTAGATGAAAATGTCATATTAGATAGAGAAATCCAATTTTAAAAGATTACACCCTATGGTTTTCAGTCAAGACCTTAAAGTATCTTAAAATCCATACTAATGGATCTAAAATATAAAGGAAATAATTATACTTCAGGGCAAAATAAATTGCATGTGTAGGTTCCAGGCTAAAATCACAGTATCATTTTATTAGATTGTCCTGGGCTGTGTGCATGTTTGTATGGGAGTGCGTGTGTAAAATAACACGTAACAAACTATAGCAACAAAGTACCAAAATAACTGGCTTCAACGTAAAAAATTCCATCATGACGGTTTTACTGATATGCTTCCCTGAGTAGCCTGGTTGATTTGGCTTGGCATTTTATATGCATTCATTGAATTATTATCAACAAATACAAAGTAGTATAAACACATTCAAATTGGTAACTTTTGGTGTGTACCATGCAAAACTATTATACACACAAAGTCAGACATATTTAAAATTCAGACTAAAACCAACTCATTTCATCTCATAAAAAAATTTTCACTGCCTTTTGTAAATACTTACTATGGAAAAACAGCGTTTAGGAAGTATACTTGGCATACTTTCATATAGGTCTCTCTCTAACATGTAAAGGAGACATATATATATATATATAAAATACTCTTTTCCCCCAACCAGATCCCCCAAATCACAAATCTCATTACCTGTTCTTAAGCAGTACACTGAAGGTCATCTTATCCAGTCCCACATAATTTGGCAGCAAGTTTGACCAATTCCAGTTCCATTTTGTGATGGCTGACTGTTGATAAATGAGAACACGCTATTGTTAGTTATTAATCAGAGTTAATATGATCAGTAAATTAAAGCTCCAGCTGTGATAGACTAACTAAGAAGGAGGGGGGTCCAGAACAAGGACTTAGACAGATAACATCAATCATGTCCACAGAAGAAGGTTTTTATTCCAATAAGACAGCAATTAATTTATAAATCCATTTGGGGATGTAGTCATTATTTATAAAAATATAAATCAATTTCTTGAGTCGTTATTCTTCCCAAGTGCTAATGGCATTTGCCCAACAAGTTTCCCTGAAAGGATGACTCTGAGAATTAAAGTGAAATAACTGGCAACTTTTTCATCTATCAATTGATAGTTTTTATTTTTTAGCACCCAGAAATTTGATGGGAAAAAAGAAAAACAGACTTAGAAGTGCGATGACTCAAATTACAAGACAGAGCTTAATGAGAGTGTGAAAATAATGCTATTTTTGGTGAAGAAAATTATTTAAAGGGGAAATTAGAACAACCTGTAAATGTAAATAACATTCTTCTTTTCCCATTTAGTAGGTAATTTCACAACAGAGTAAGGAGAAAAATTGCTGTGAAAGATAATCTCATAATTCAGAACGGAATAAAACATGTCATTTATTTAAATGAAGTGAGGCTAATTTAACAGCTACAATGATTATTTATGGTTTGGAGCACTCTAATGTATAACATAGAGAAGCAGCCAATACATTCAAAGTTACACGATATATTTGGTTTTCAAGTATTACAGATGCTTGCATTCTTTAAAACTCAACAGTTTTGATAATAAGAGTCCAGGCCGATGTTTAAAATCCTCTCAGAACTATGCCCTGTCACCTGCTGATTAATGGAGCACCACAATCCTGTCATAGAGCAAGAGAATTCTGCCCCAGGTTGTCAGCACTTGAAGGTCTTATTCTACCACAGTATTGATGAATGTAAACTAGGGTTGTAACAGGCATGGCAAAAATATTATCTGCATCCCGAATTAGGCCATTGTTTTAATTCTTATTTTCCTCAGAGCTCTAGGTCAAGCAATCCTTCTCTTCTGCCCTGTTAGTTCGAAGAGTCTGTCAGGAAGCTTTTCCCTTTATTATTCACCAAAAGAATAAACAAAGCAAAAGCAACTTTAGATTTCAGATACTTTGGCTTTAGTTTGACCTTGGTAATGTAATGACTGAAGCAGGTAGCTTAAACAATGGCATAATCGGACATTAAAAACGTGTGCTATTTATTACATTACCTTTATTTCAAATATCCAGACTTTAAGATCATTTGCAAATTCATTGGAAATGCAAGAATATGTTTAGGGTTATAAAAAGGGAAATGTCAGTGAAAATAAGAGCTCAGGCTTTATTTATAATCACTTGTAAACTCTTTTATTATTTCCCTGATAAATTAGATAAATTCATAAAAATTGCAAGGTGTTGAGTGGCTGCATTGGGGATGGGGGCCTACAGCAAGGGAGGAGACCATTGCAAAGGGCCTGGTTTTTCAGGCCTTCTGTAGATATAGCCTAAGAGATGTTCCCTCTGCCCATGGCAAACCGACCTGGTCAAAAGTTAAATTATACAGACCAAACATATGAATCAGTTTGACAAATAGAAAGAAGGTAAAATGACTTTTCAAAAGTCAATTCATGCAGATCACATAAATAAGAAGGCCTTTTACTTTCCAGCTTAAAAAAAAAAAAAAGCTTGTAAGTATTCAAACCCAAAGTACTTTAGTACTTTTTCCCTTTATTTATGTGAAAAAAAATCACATGTTTAAGTTAAATTTACTATTTTCCACATACCTGATCTAGCATGTTTTCACTAAATGCTTTGTACACCTGGAAAGGGTTAAAGGCAGAAGGCTGATCTTCCACAGTCCTCAAGGTCGTCTTTAAAGGTCTGATGGGTAATGGCTTTTCCTTGGAACCATTCATAGAAAACAGCTGTTCTTTTAAATATTCCTTCAAGGGGAAAAAATTACAAGATGTGATGGTGGGAAGCATATATTCTCTTTAAAAATACACTGATCAATATCCAAATCTACCCTTTCAGCACATTTGCTAGATTACACTGTATTACTTGCCTCAGGACAGAATACATTTTCAGAAGAAACATAGCAGAATACCAATCAGCATTGCAATAAACCCATCGAAACCACGTTCACCTAATATATAGGATGGATTAGAAAACCATTTAACAAATTCTCACATAATGAATGTATGTTTGATATATCAGAATCTTTTAAATAGGCATTGTCTTGTCATTGGTTCATGCGTTAACATGTCTGGTTACCAAAACTTAACTCAGATGCATGATTCCTCACAGTACAAGATTGCTCATTCATTCACTAAGTGCAGTTGTTATCTACTCTACGCTCAGCAGAGTGCTAAGTACTCTGATATTTCACTGAAAGCAATCTTCCTTTATGTAGAATTAATTATAATTCAAACTTCTAAACTCTATTTCCATGCTGTGGACTGAAAAATATCAAGGTTCAAATGAAGCTCAACACATGTAATTCTAATCCTCCAACTGTCAGTGGCAGCCTGGGCAAAAAAGTCAATCTACTGCCTTACATTTTGTTTTCCATTCAAAAGTAAATAAGACGAGCGGTCCTATTTTATTGGACTCTTTCTGAAAGACGACAATTAAAATGACGCCAAGGTTCCCGTGTAAACCATTAAATATATTAATAAAATATTTAAGAAATAAAATAATATAAAAGTTCTCCAATATGTCAAAATATATATATTTTTTTCTTCAAGAGTAGGACTAGGTTGAGAACATCAGAGCTGAAAAGAACATCAGAGGTCATCTGGAAAACCTTTGCTACTCAAAGTCTGGCACCCAGACCAGCCTGATTAGCCTGGGAACTTGTTAGAAAAACAGAATCTCACCATCCCAAAGAGAATCTAACTACTAGCATGATTTCCCAGGAGACTGGCAGGCACGTGAAAATTTTGAATAACTCTAGCCCATACCACATTTGGCAGTTTGCCCTGAAAGGTCGTGGATGAGCCTGAGGTTACACAGGGGTGAGTGGTAGTGCCTGAGTGAGAAGCCAAGTCTTCGGTCTTGGTTCATTGTGCTTTTTCCTTGCCTCTATAATATAACTTCCTGAACAGAGACTGCCCACTATACTCATCCAAGAAGGTAAACTTTAGATCCTAAAATCATCAACATCAAAAGCAACACTACTTAACTCTGATAATCATTTCTTAAATTTGCTCATTGTGGACCACATCTCCTTACATGAATTCTGTAGCATCATTCACACACAGAAACTGCTAACTAAGCATGATTAGATAATAAAACCACCAGAAAAGAATGCTGTGCCTAGATTTAGATTTTTAGACAGAAATAAAATTTCTCTCCATCATGATTTCTGAATGTAAAATTTTAAAAAGGAATAAAAGATTCTAACCAACAACTGCTTTGTTGGCTAATAACAATGTTTCAACTGACTTCCCCTTACATCGCTACATTTGGCTTTTCTCTTGTCCTTGTTCCACGATTCAAAAAAGATCAAGTGCTGGGTTGCAAGTTGGGAAGACAATGGCGTTTTCTCCCTTGTTAATTGCTCTGACCTCTCCACTATCTTGTCACTCCTGCAGCTCAGCACCACTCCTTCTCAAAAACCTGATTTGTGTGTGTGTGTGTGTGTGGTGTCGCTTTAACCGGATTTTTGCTAATGTGATGTATTTCTTTAGAAAAGATACATTCTTCTTTGACCATCCTTTCTTCAACCCCCTTCCTGTACAGTTATCTAAGTATTTCTCTACCCACCATTTCTGTCGGGCTCCACCAATCCCATGACCTGAGCTACCGTCCTCAGCGAGGCCACCAAAAGCTCTAGTCACGGCCTCCCTCATCGTTGCTAGTGGCCGGGTTCTTCACCTACCCACCAGACTTCTGTGCTCCCACACCCTCCCTTTATCTCAGAGATGAACACTCTTAAACTCAGTTCCTCTCATAACTTTGCTAGGACTCGGTGGCACACTCATTCTTCCCCCCGCCCAGGCCTGTACCTGTAAATGCCCCTGTATTTATACTCCCATTTTGAAGCATGTTCAGCAGTACACCTGAAAATGCTCAAGACTCACAGTGCTACTCAGCAGGCGACCAAGCCTCGAGGTGCAATCAGACCCACAGCGCCATGACGCCTCCATATAAAAGCTGTGGTAAGTACAACGCTGGGCAGGGGTCAACCGTGTACGGCTACTAAGTCTCCTGCAGGTCGAAATGTTTTGGCAGTCACAGGGCAAAGGGCTCACCACCTTCTCTGGTCTAGTCTCACCTCCCAGTAGGCCACTTCCTACCTTGCTACAATGCTTCTCACCCAGCACAATCAGCAGGTACTTAGCCTGACAGCCCATGTGAACACACATTGCTGGTAACATTAAGTGTATTCCATTTTAAAGAAAGAAAAATCCTAGCTTGGAACTTCATTGATCAAAATGTGGCAGTGCCCCGGTGAACAATCTCATATATATCGGGTCTCAAGGCAGACCCGCTCAGAGCCACGGCCTCAGGGATCCACAAATCCTATGCCTGGAGAACCGCCTTTCAATTTCCAGACTAGAACAGGTGGCTGAGAGCCAGTAAATACCCAACTTAGTTCTGCTTATTGGGGATTACTGATCTTCTTGTTAAGAGCTTTTAAAAACTGGACTGGGCTATCAGTTTGGCAATCTCTCCCAGCCGTGACTACTCTCAGAACTCTTGTAACGGTACTTTCCTAAAAAGCTGAGGGTAATCCTCCTGCAACATCTGTTCTTCAGTAATCACCATGGTTACTTAAGCCCATCTGGGTGGCCATGTGGCCAAGCCAACCAAGACCATGACTTTGCATTGGTGGTTCATTCAGCTTTAGGAGCTCCTGAGTTCCCCACATAGAAACCCTAAACAAATTACAAGGAACCATTAACAAATGGAAATAAGTTGTGTTACTTGCTAACAATTATGTACTGAGCTCTAGTGCCTCAGGGACTGACCATTTCTCATAGCAACAAATCCTTCACGCCCTTCTCAGGCGATCACTAAAAGCACTATTATGTCACCCGTTTATTGATGGGTTGATTGGCTCTAGGAAAGCCAGGAAAAGAAATTTACTTGAAGTAACTTTCAGGTAGATGGTAGCAGAAAGAACATGTACCTAGCTGAGTTGTAAAATGTTGTGGGAGAATTTAATTCACTCCTCGGAAATTTATTGTTTTTAAGGGCTACCTCACTGAGATAAAACACTATAGCTTCCCAATATCCCCATTACAGAATTTTGAGTATTCTGAAAAATTACATTCATGCATTTGCAACGAAAAACACGATTCTGATTCACATTAGATATCACGTTCTAATTCAGGTACAAACGTTCAAGTTAAAAACCTGATGAAGTTAGCACACTTGTATTGTTCCAAGTCCACAGCTGGGATCCCCACTCTTTACACTTTTGCTCCAACAGCCAGAAACATCAAGGTCAGAGGCTTAAGCCAGCAGAGACGCAGACAAGCATGACATTGGCTCTAACCAGTGCCCATGCATTAATGCATTTCCTTGGGTTAATCTAGCTGCACCCTAATATGGCTCAATGGTCTTCTCAAGTTTTCTCATTCTGTAAGAAATCTACAACTCCACCTGACAAGTATGATGTCTATAGAAGAAGTACATCTCCCTCCGGAAAATCCATCATTTCACAAACAGCAGATCTCAACATCGGCTTAACAGTCACAAACACACAATTCCCAAACTACACGTCTAGTCTATACAATTCAGAACTGAACTGAGTTTATGAGCCGTGTTATTGTTTAAACCATATAAATAAAACCTACATTGTTTCGGTGAAGCTTTTGCTATACAAATGCAGAACAGCCGGGGCTGAATAGATTCGATTAATAACGCAATATTGAGTTTGGTATTGACTTTAAGAAGTATTATCACCTCCTTGACTAACCCTTCCCTGCCAGCAGACGCTGCCTCAGGCCAGTACACACCTAATTGCTCGGTAAAAAGGCCGTTTCCCTACCTCATTGAGCCGCACGATGTGATAAATTTGCCGCAGGTCCTCGCTGCCACCTGGTTTGTGGCAGATATCCAGGACCATCATGTTTATTTTCTGCTCAGTCACTTCAAGAGCACTGTCTCCTTCTTCAAAGGCTGTGTTTTTCTCTATTGTCATAAATGCACTAAGTACAAAGAACGCATATCAGTATCAGTGGTGAAGAATTGTAAAGATGGAAAACAATCAAAGAGATAGAGTGTGGAGAGTCAATGTAAATCTCATATTCAAAGCGCCATAAAGCCCGCTCAAATAGGTACGCTTTCCCAAACCGCCCCTGAGCGTAGAAACGGCGCCTCAGAACCAAGCACCTGAAAGCATTTAAAAAAAAAATTGAATCGTTTCTTTTAAAACAGTTCTTTATTGCATTTGTACTCCTATCTATAAAACATTTTCCCATTACTGCAATTGTTGAAATTGCTATAATCATGGGATGAAAACAAAACATTTCTTTTTAAGAACATGTAAGAAATAATTTGTATTTTCTCTTTGAGGATAAAAAGTATCTTTGATGCCGGAAATAGCTTTGGTATTCTGTCTTTTGTAGACTCCTCTTTACACCTGTCTTAGAACATATTAAAGGCTAATTAAAGTGTCAAAAGGGGGAGCCTATTATGCTAAATATAGGCTGGGTGCTTCCTGGCAGCCTGCTTACCACTGGGTATTTTAAATTGGCCTTTTGACACTTGTTGCCTTTCAAAAATATATGGCCCTTCTCCCATTTCTTTTTGGTAAGGATACCTAGCAAAACCCACTACCCTGATTCTTCTTCCAGGAGAAGGGTCTATCATCACCAGAACAGAATATGCAACTTTTATTTGTGAAACAGTTCCTGTTATTGACTTTAAGCATTATTCACACAGTAACACTGAATGACATAAAAACAAACAAACAAACAACATTCTCCAACCATACCAGTGCAAAAGAAATCACGATATTCAACATACACCATATATATCCCACACTACTTTTCTTACGACAGTTGCTATTCGGATCATGTTAGGCTTTGCAATCTAAGTATTCTTAAGAAAATGCATGGTTTTCCACTGTTCCCCAGACTGCATGACATTTACTGTGGTGTAATCAGCTATATACTGTGGTTCATTACTGAGATTTTGCCATGATAATAAAATTAGTTCTGCTAAGAGTCAGTGCCGCTGACCTGAAGACTGAACCAAATGATACCCAGCTGCTGGACATTAACTTTTATATTGCTTCCACATGTAGCCTCAAAACATCTTTCTTTAAAAAAAAAAGCTTTACAATTGCATAAAGCTTGCTAAAAATAAAGCGAATCCTACTCTGACATATTCATTAGCTACAGTAAATCTTCAAATAAACAAAAAAGACCTTGTTGCAATAAAAGAAGTTTGTAAATATCTTTTTGAAGCTGCATACAGGTTGCAAGCAAAATTTCTTGTCAGGTTTTGTAGAGGCTGACATTGAAAACGTTGGGGCCCTCTGACAAAAGAGTGTCTCGGTGTCAGCCCCTGAATTGTATCCTTTCCTGTCCATCACTGTGCAGGTGAAGCAAATGATTGGATTCAGTCAATGCCATGATTAATGAGTTCCTCTCTGGATTTGGGACTGCCTATCAATCATGTCATTAGGGAGAATGTGCCCTGAAAGAGGCAGACCTTAGCCAAGGAATAACTGCATTAATCTTAATCTGTATATGCACCCAGCCAGCCAAGTCAGGGTCACCATGATGAAAAACAATAATCTTCAACTCGACAAATTACTTTGCAAAGACAGACATTTCTTTACTTTTGGGGCTGTGTGTTCTCCAGAATCTAAGTTGACTGTTTACAGCGAGAGTGTTACTACAAAGTGAAGGTTATTTTAATGAATAGTAATGCTTTCAGGCAGTACGTGACACAAGTAGTGCTTACAGCTGCCTGCCCCCTTTCCACTACAGGTCTTTTCACAATTTCCATAAAATCAAAGTTCAATCAGAATGCAAGTGAAAGAAATCTACCTAAGTGATATCAGGTAGTTCCAAGATAATCGTTGTGGGGAATTAACATTTCAATTACCCTAACAGAAGAACTATTTCCGTTTAAATGGTTACACTCCCAAACTTAAAACAATTATGGTAAAGCCAAGGCAGCCCTTCACCTTTATACAGACACTGGGGTTTAAAATACATTTTCCTTTATGGTATAGATCTAGAAACTAAATGATCATCTATTTGTGAGAAATATGTACAGGGAGAAGTTCACTTGTGTAACAGATAATCAACCTGAAATCAGAATCAAGAAGTACATTCCTACAGCACCCATTAAATCCTCGATGAGATGACTAAATGTGAGTTAATAAGTCAAATTTAACCATTTCCAATAAATATAAGAAATAACTTTAAATCCGTACTCTTATATTGATACTGGAGAAACTGAGAAAGAGCATTGCGCTAATTACATACTTACTAATACACATTCAGGAACTTTGAGGACTGTAAAACATTTTTAGAAGATCAGCAATTCTTCATTTTGGATGCATGTTGCAACAGATAGCAAATCAGCCAAATACTAGATAGACAACTCCCTATATAGGAGATATCAGATGTGTTGATGCTGTTTATAAAGAATTTGAACTAACTTTAAAGGAAAAATTTTATTAATGGAATCCCATATATGGCCCCAGGTATATAGCTGAGACATTACACTGATCTGATTGCTAGAGGGACCCCTAAATCAGAAGTATCATAAATTTAACTTTATAATCAGATCGACTATTTTTATTCTTTTTTTCCTTCTCTATAACCACTTCTGTGGACATGACATCTGGCCTTAATCTTTTAGGCATTGGACTCAATATCTGTAAATTGGTATGGAATGCAAATGTCAAGATTAAGAAGGCTGCTTTTAGCGTTATGAAGCCTTTCCCTGATGCTGCTGTTCTTCCTACCCACAGGACGCCCTAGAAGTGAATTTCTACAAGTCAGTATGACAAGACCAGGACAATCACCATTACCTAGATTTTTCCATTTGGATTAATATGAAGTCTTACAGATTAATACAAACCAGTAACAAATATTCATTATCATAATATGAGCGACTGCAATGTATTTCAATAGAGTTTATAAATAACAAATGCTTACTAGTTCTAAGCTTGATGCTAAAAACTTTATGAATGTTACCTAGTTTTTCAAAACCACTCCCACCAGTTAGGAATCACCACTGAAAATGAGGCTTTGAGAGATTCCCTATTTGCCCAAGATGGCCCCCTTACAAGGGGTTTGTATTTGTCCATCTGCTTCCAAAGCTTGAGCTCTTTGTCACTACCACATACTAAGGAAAGTAACATCTTTTAGTTGTTTCAGGCAGAGTTAAATAGTATCTGTTAGCAACATGAAGAGATTTTAAAAGAATGGGGGTCTGTGTGTGTGTGTGTGTGTGTGTGTGTGTGTGTGTGAGAGAGAGAGAGAGAGAGAGAGAGAGAGAGGTCTAAGAAAGGGCTGGTTTAGTGATCTGTAGACCATATGAATTGTAATTCCTTTATTAATATCATGCAGTCTAAAGTGAAGACTAATTTTAAGACAGGAGTACTCTATGTACATACTTAAATTCATCAGGGACTCTTAGAAGTCTTAGCAATACCGCAAATCACTTAGTTCTTGGTGGCAAACCTGTGAGAAGGCTGACATTTTCATACAGAAACAGCTGGGTGTGTTTATAGCTCGAGTGTGATATGCCCCAGTTGCCCTCTGGGATTCTTACATTACCAGATGAAAAATGTGTACCTTTTTGACAATCAGGTACACAGAAAGCAATAAAAAGCCTTTTATATCCATTAATTCCTTCTTAATTTAATCTCCATGCCCAATCCATTTACAAAACGCTCCAGGCTAGCCACTAGATACCTGTTTGTGCACTGAAAAGGAATGAAACCAAATTCTCTCGGGTTCAGCTACCACCCTTTTATCAGAAACCTTAAAATGGTGACTAAACAGGTATAATGTTCCAGCACGTCAATGGGTTTCAAATTTTAATAAAACAAGGAACGTCTGATAATCCCATTTTAATGGGATATTTATCTTTTCCTGTAGTCATCAAAGTTCCCATGAAGTTAATAAAATAGCCACTGTTTCCTATCTCGCAGTCTTTTGTTGTTGTTGTTTATTGGTGATTTTGTTATTGTGAACATTATCTGATGAAATTCAGTGAGAGAAAAACATAGCTATCACACATACCATTTGGTGCTCAGTTCCCTTGCTTTCAACAATTGGCTCTCAATCCAGTTGGGTTTTTCCTGCTCGATGCTCTGTATGACCTTCTGGGTCATTTGATTAGGGCCACTTTTCTGCTTTCCCATGATGCTTTCCAAACACACACAGATTAAACCAAGTTTCTCTTTACTCCATCTGTCAAGGGAGGCACCTGTTAAAAGTTCCACGGTGTTTCCATCCTCAAATATCCGACATATAATTACAATCAAGTTCCAGACAAGGAGGCTAGTTTTATTCAATTCAACAAAGTTTTTTGACATTTTCCTCTCAGACAGAAAAAAGAAGTATTTAATCGGGGGAGGCAAACATGCAATCACCGTAGGTAACTTGCTGATTACAATAGATACTGCCTGAGCAGCGAGCCTTGTGAAGCCTGGGGAAGAAAGGAAAGGAAAGGTATGATTAATATTAGCATTTGCATTCCGTCACTGGGTTGTTTTGAGTGTTGCATGGGGATGTCTAATTTTTGTGGAGAAAATTGTCGAGAAGAGCAAGTGCTTGACATATTCTGACGGAACTCCATCGGGGTCCCCTCTGGGGCTGCCTAAAAGTCCTCAAATCTCAAACTCATTTTTTTTCCTTTCTCACGAATGAAGATTACAAAATTTAAAATTATTATACTTTTATCTACTAAGACTACAGGTTTAAAGGGCTCAGATGCCTTCTTAATTAACAAATGTAAAGGCACTTCTCTTGGACCTCTCTGTGGCCTTAGATCCTTTCTTAAATCTCCTTCTCTCTTGGAAGCCATAACAGAATCATTCCAGATCTTGCCGGGACTGGCTCCCCTTCTTCTATTTCTTAGAAGAAGAATGTCACCTCTGATACCTTCACTAACCACCCATCCAAAGCCTCCCTTCATGTTCTTCCCATCCCAGGTCCCACTTCCTCTCTATCATCAGAAGCTATTTTGTCATCTAATAATTATCTTTTTAATTGTTAATTATCTGTCACCCTCCACTAGAACATAAGCTCCACGAAGACACTATTGTATCCCCAACACTTAGTACCTCATATATCAGCTCTTCAATAAAGATTTGGTGAATGAATGAGTCAACAAACTATGTCCCATGCTAGTTGGTTTATACCTCTTAAATGTAAGTATTGTTAAGAAGTCTTGCCTATTGAATGATGATTTCACACACTCTACCTTGCTTGGTGTCATTCCTCTGAAGGATGTACTGATCCTCCCTGTCTAGATCAGGGTGTCTCAACTTTGGTACGAATGATGTTTGGGCTGGGTACTTCTTTGTTGGGAGGAGCTGTCCTATGCACTACAAGACATTTTCACAGCATCGCTGGCCTATACCCACTAGGTGCCAAGGAACATTCTCCTCAGTGTGACAACCAAGAGAGTCTCCAAGCATTGCCAGATGTCCCCTGGGGAGCAAAATCATTCCTGGTGGAGAACCACTCTTCTAGATGATTCATAGAATCTTCAGTCTTGGCCTTTCTCCTGGGTAACCATCCTACACTACAGCTCCCTGTTGGACATTTCACTTCTCTGCTCTAGTAATAATTAGCTCATTATAATTAAAACCAAATTAATTATTCCTCCCAAACTAGCTTGGCCTTGTTGACTCTCCTCCCCCATCTCTTCCATTCTTCTTCTTTTAAAATCTTTTAAATAGTCCTGTTGATCTTTCATTCTGGAAACCACATTGATATATCCTCTTACCCTCTCATCTCTGACATCCAGTTCTACCTCACTGTGAAACATGGCTACTGATCTATTGAAGCCCCTCATTACAAATCATACCTGGACTACTGCAGTGCTCTCCTAAGTCATCCCCCTGTTCCAGACCATGCCCAGCCTCTCTCCTGTGTCCTGAAGCCAAATTAACATACCATAAAATTTGTTATCTAATTTCTCAGCCACAGTTGTTTTAGCTGTTCTCACTGTTTATGAGATCAGTGTTTGGAGTGTTGCTGTCAAAACATTCCACAGTCCAGCGTTAGCCAGTTTCTGTAAATATTATCTTTATTTTTATCCTCATTGCTTTTAGGTTTCTGAATATCTCCTTATTCTCATGTGAAATGCCCCCTCTCTCCATGGGTCATCTCTCTTTTTCAACTCTTGGCTTAAAGTGCTCGCTCCTTTGAATTTATTCGAGCATAGTATCTGCCCGAGCACTTTGGTAATTAGATCTGTAATAAGCCAGGCTGTCATCTTTTGTATTATCATCTATTATTGTTTATATTACTTAGGCCTTCTTTACAACTAGATGAAAAGCTCCTCCAGAGCCCAAGCTCATGGTCTTTGATTATTCCACTAAGCCAGGCACAGTGTTTTAATCCACTATATACATAACAGCATTTGAAAGATTAAACTGAGTGGCAAGCAAAAGAAGGTAGCTTTCAGTTCTTCAGTAAAACATTCTTTACCGCTTTTGCTAAACAAAAATACTAAAACAATGTGAAAGATTTTTCAAGAGATTTGTGACATTTAAAGAAGTCACTCTGCTCTAAAAAAGTACAAAGCTCTTGGAAAACATGTATCTTGTCTAGTGACTCCACATAAATTCATGACAACTTAAGAATCATATTAAAAATGAACTGGAATAGTCTTGGTAAGTTTGTAAAATTGGGCCCAACATATATTTCAAAGATGTCATAGGACTATTGTGTTCAATAAAATACTAAATGTGAGAACACCTTGTTCAGTACTTGGTAACAAATATTTCCCCGATAAACACTTTTTTTTAATTCAAATGAGTATGCTTAGATGAAGCTTGAAATATAGATAAAGCAAATTAAGAAACTCCTTTGTGACCACTCTTCCCTGGTTCTTAAATGATTTTAAATGTTTGTTGTTCTTTACGTGTTTGTGTCATATACTCCCTAGTCTACTCTCAGGTGTTTGACTTAAAAGATTTTATATTGTGTTCTGTTTATTCAAAAGAGAGCTTAACTGCAGATACCAAGGAAACATTTGACAATCTAAGGAGATATCAGGTAAAGATTACCAATTTTCTTCACACCTGCACTTCTACTGATATTTTAGAAAATCCAAGGACTCCAGACACTCTAAACCTCACTATGTTATTAAAGCTTATGGCAAATTCCAATCCAAACCTTTAGACTAATGACAAATGAATAAATCCATTCTACCAATCATAGGGACTCTGTGGGAGTCTGTGATGATGTTAACAATACTCCAGGAAGGGATCTTTTAAGAAGGCCACACACTCATTCTTCTGCCCTTATTTAAATATCCTGGCTTCTAAGTCATATATATGTTGCCTGTTGGAAGGGCCAATTTCAGAGCTGACAAAGTGTGAAAAAAATCTATGTCTTAGAATGGATGCAATGTGATATGAATATTTATGTATTTATCATTTCTTTCTTCCTAGATACATACCACTGGCTATAATAATATATTTTGTGATTATAAAATACAATCTTGACTGAAGATGATATGATTTAATATGCTTTATTATTTTTTTAAATCTGGGCTTAACAATTTCATACAGTGATTCAGAGGGCAGGTTCTAAATTCAGTTTGTTTCAATACTTGATTTTAATGGCTGTCTAGGTGAAAAAGCTACTACATGAACCTACATAGATCCACACTGGAACAAATGTATCAGTAACTGTGCTGGTGAAATCATGGTACCTGTTTTGCAATCTCGGCCATCAAATAGGCAAAGGCTGTTGCTGACATTTGATTGCTAAATATGCATTAATCATGATGTCAATAGTTATTCTTAAAAACAAATAGAAAAATATTTCACTTTTGTATTTTTAAGAAAAATATTCAGGAATCACTGAAACTCTTATTTGGAATATTTTAAATTATGTTAGAAGATTCTATTTCTAAGTTCTGGTTATTTTTATTGGTGATACTTGTTTTTATAAAATTAATATTTCTGGTTTTTATAAAATGAACTATAACTTCTGATAGCATTTTGTGTATTTCTGCCATCAGTTTCTTTCCCAACAACCTGCATGCGGACAATATCATGAATACATTTTTTCCGTTTCCTCTCCAGAATCCATTCATTTAAAATAATTACTCCAACAGTTTTCCCATAAAGCATTATTTTTATTTAAAAAGTAATATCCTGGGGTAGCTGGCTGGCCTAATGCAACTCTTAATATTGGTATTTTAAGTTCAATCCCTACAAAGGGTATAGAGATTACTTAAAAATAAAAACTCAAAAAGTAAAAGACGTAAAAAGTAATATATCGCCACAGAAATTTATCTGGTATATCTTTTTTTTTAAAAGATTTTATTTATTTAGTCGACAGAGAGAAACAGCGAGAGAGGGAACACAAGCAAGGGGAGTGAGAGAGGGAGAAGCAGGCTTCCCGCTGAGCAGGCAGCATGATGCGGGGCTCGATCCGGAGTCTCCGGGATCATAACCTGAGCCAAAGGTAGTCACTCAATCAACTGAGCCATCCAGGTGCCCTCATCTGGTATATCTTTCATTTAATTGCTGTCAATGAGGAATGCCTGGGTGGCTCAGTTGGCTCAGTGAGTGTCTTCAGCTCTGGTCACGATCTCAGGGTCCTGGGATAGGGCCAGGTTCCCTGCTCAGTGAGGAGTCTGCTTCTCCCTCTGCCTGCTGCTTACGCTGCTTATGCTCTCTCTCTCTCTGACAAATAAAATCTTTTAAAAAAATTAGTGTAAATGAAACAAAGTAACTACTTTGTGTATATCTGTTCTTTGAAACATAAGGGAGCAAATACCTAAGCTGAGCTGTATCAAAAGTATCTGAACTTCCATTCAACATATTGGTAAATCTCTTACATTGTATGACTTATTGTCATATTTATTTCTTTGAATCCTCACTATTTTCTATGTAACAGTCTTTACTGAGAAAGTAATATGAAAATACATTTCAGTTTGTCACCATAGTGTTTTCCGTGTTCTCTCATTTTCACCATTTCAGTAAGGACAGATGTTCTCGTAAGATAGTGACTATTTGTCTTTTAATAAGAATCTTCAAAAAAAACCTACCACCGACAGCCATGATTCTAAACATTTATTGTTATTTAGACAAATACTGTGAAATAGTGGGTCATCTATCACTTGACTTAAAACATTCTTGAAAACAATTACAGAGGTTTGCGTTTATGTTTTGTGGATGCTTAGTTTTGAAACCTTTTTGCTAATCGGGATGATTTCCAACCATCTTTATCTAGTTATTTAAAGCATGACACCTACCTAGGAGGGATTCATGTTTACCAATAATGTATGGGTAGTCATATTTCAAATGGTTTCCCTATATATTTCCTTTTTTAAAGTCATTTTTTTGGACCAAATCTGATCAGATCATCATCATTTTACCTTATAAATATATAAAAGAAAGTGACTGCATAAACTATTTCATGCACTCCAGATGGATATGACTATACTCGGAGAATACCATGATTCTCTATCTCTCTACCCTTTGTTAGACTGAAAGTGCTCAACCTTCCTTATCACCACCATATGCAAGACAGATAATATTTACAGGCCAGACATTAAGTCCCTTACTCGTTCAATTGGTATTTACTAAGTGAGTTACCAATACATGCCAAGCTCTTCAGTTGAGGTTAGAGATAAACTATAAAGCTGACACCTCCTCTTGGGGCTCAAAGACCAATGTAACTGGTTCCAAATGGGTGTGAAACCCTCTGGGGATGTACAGACAATTCTACGATATATGAGAAGAAAGGAAGAAATAAAACTTTATTGAAATTTCTTATGAAGATTGTCACTATAATTCTCCCTTGGTCTGTGAGTGAGGCTGTTATAGAGGGGTGATGGATGGGGAAGCTTACTCTTTCATTAGCAAAAGCATTTTTTTTTGAACCTCAGGTTCTTTGAAAGATTACAGAAGAATTCCAGAATACCTGTACAAAGCAAAATCTTTCATGAACAGAATGACTTGAAAGCCACAAACAAAATAGTGCTACTCATACAACATACATTAGCTATAGATTATGCCTCCTGAATTGCTCCAAATCCATGACATATCCAAAAGCTAGAATGGAGGAGAGATGGCAACAGCTCAGACAAGGAAGAACTTAAGTAATGAAAAGCTGACATTTTCCAATTTCAATTAAATGGCTTTACTAGATTCAAAGGCAGTTTAATAGGGCTTGGACAGAATTAAAGTATTACTGTGAAAGGTCACAGATAGATAATTGATTTGAGTTTGTAATATAAGGTTGCCAGATAAAAGCCACATTAGGTAGGATCTCCACGGGGAAGAATGAAAGAAGGACTAGTCCCTTCAATTGACTTTAGTATGTTCAGTTAGAATATTTTACCATTAAAAGTTTCCTTAAGTTAATAAAAAAAATTCTTAAAGATAAATACAAAAGGAAAGTTTTATTTTGAAAAATCCTAAAGAAGATTCATTAACATGGCTACATAATATACATTCAAAGGAACCTTAACACAGAAACACATAGGTACAAAGTAACCACGTACAAAGAGAGGTCTTAATTAATAAAATAAATGAGGGACACTTGGGTGGCTCACCCAAGAGGATTCTCTCCCTCAGCCCTACCTCCCCACTCTCTAAAATAAATAAATATTTTCTTTTTAAGATTTTATTTATTTGTTTGACAGAGTGAGAGAGCACAGCAGGGTGAGCACCAGAGGCAGAGGGAAAGACAGGAGCAGGCTCAATGCTGAGCAGCGACCCCGATTAGGAACTTGATCCCAGGTCTTGGGATCATGACCTGAGCTGAAGGCAGATGCTTAAGCAACTGAGCAAGCCAGGTGTCCCAATAAATAAATCTTTAAAAGATAAGATGATAAGATAAGATAAGATAATAAAAATAAAATAATAAAAATAAAACAAAACAAAATAAAATAAATGAATAAGGTAACTCATGGGTCTAAAATACACTTAAATGCACAGCCCCTAATAGGAACAATGCACTGGATTCAGAATCATAGATATGGAAGGAAAATACTCTGTCAAAAAAACACACAGTTACTAAATAAGGCGCTATTTTTGACCTAAATGCTACACAAGTAGGTCTGTTAACAAGAGAAAAGAAAGTAATAATCGGTGGTTGTTGTGGGAAAAACTTCAAGGAAAAAAAAGTGAACATCAGAACAATATACTTGAGAGTATGAACTTTAGATTACTTCGTAGATTTAAGGTTAGTCACAATCATTGACTAATTCATGAATACTAACATGAACACAACATATCGCAGAAAATTCTGATTTGGTAGTTAAATAAAGATGATGACCATTTGAGTCATTTTCATTTCTCGTTTCTTTGGTCATAAAGTTCACAGTAAAAAAAGAATTACAGGTCCTAAATACATAGAAATGGGGGAAAGGGACTAATATAGTTTACAAAACTTATAATTTTTAGAATTTTACTTGAGCTCATATCCTGGAAAATCACTTCTTCACTGATAAGTTTAAGAAAAAAGGAAAGAAAGAAAGAAAGAAAGAAAGAAAGAAAGAAAGAAAGAAAGAAAGAAAGATACCTTTACTTGATCCTTTCCTTTTAGTCTCTTTTGGAATATAATTCCATTCCTTTGGAATGCTGTCACGCAAACAATCAGGAACACTGCGCTTGTTGAAGTTGGTCTCACAGTTTCTCCCAGAGCTCATCATAAATATTATCTGCTGTACAATGTCCTTGACAGCATCGGTCAGTGCCAATCTCAAGCATCGGATGACCTCTAGCTCGGACTCCATGCACGTTGAGACTTTAAAATCAGACAGCATATTACAGTTAGCAGAATCTGGCAATATTTTGTGTGTTATTCAAAAGGGAATTCAGTTTCTCAGTAATCTAATTTAAAGCTATAGGAAAGGAGAGCTTCTTTTAACCTTGAAATCATATAATTAATAAACAGTCCATAAACATTTGGGAAAAAAAGTTTCTTCTTAGTAATAAAGAAAATAGCAATTAAAATAACATGAATAACAATATTTGCTTGTGGTTTGGAACTCTAATGCTAGAAATATAAATGGTATGACCTTCTTAGATGACAACTTGGCAATAATATCAACGCTTTAACATTTTACTTACCTGCTACCCCACTTAATTCTGTCTCTAGGACTTCATCCTAAGAAATTAATTATAATCATGTAAAGAATATAAAGGAAAATTAAAAGTAATCTAAATGTCTAATAATTGGTTATTTAATTAAAGAAATATACATCTACAAAATAAAGCCACATATTATTCAGTAAAAAAAAATAAATAAAGGCAGGTTAGGAAAAGCATGACATGCTATTTATACACACATAAGCACACACATACACACATAAAAGAGTTAAAAGATACACTACAATGTTAATAGTGATTTTTAATGACTAATGGAATTTCAGATATTTTCCTCTTCCTTTCCTTTTTCTCCTTTTACTTTGCTTCTTTTGTATCCTCCCTCCCTTCTTTCCTTTTTCCTGCTGTTCTGCCTTCTTTCTGACTATGTATTATTTGTGTGATAAAATGCAATAAAATTTTACTTGTTTTTTAATGTGACATCAAGTCTTGGGATAACCACTTGAATCAATACAGAAAAGTACCTATATATATGTTTTGCCCCTCAAATTTTGAGGTGATATTTCCTTTTTTTTTTCTTTTAACTTTTATTTACTTAAATAATCTCTACACTCAACATAGGGCTCCAACTCACAACCCTGAGGTGATTTTTCTCACATGACTCAATCCATTGTTAAAACCACCATCCTGCTGGGATGCCTGAGTGGCTCAGTCTGTTGACTCTAGATTCAGGCCCTAACCTCAGAATCCTAGGATCAAGCCCTTGTGGAGCCCTGCACTGGATTCTGTGCTCAGTGGGGTTTCTGCTTCAGGAGTCTCTCTTTCTCTCTCTGACCCACCCCCCCACACTTTCTCTCCTTCTCTCTAAAATAAATAAGTAAATAAATCTTAAAAAAAAAAAAGAAAGAAAAGAAACACCATGCTAAAGCGGATCTTGATACTATCCAATATAGAGCTTAATTTTTTAATGTGGTGCAATCATCAAGTGAGATGTTGCTCTTTATGGGAATGGTGGAGGACAGAGAAGTCTATCTTTTTAAATAATGCTTCAAGACATTAATTCATCCAAAGGCATAAAGAAGCCCTATTAAAAAATTAATATTTATTTTGGTTGAACTCTCTAGAATCATGGATTAAATATATATCTCAGGTATCTAAAAATTCTAGAAAGCCAGAAATTCCCCTATTTCCTTTAATTAAAAGGGAATGTTTATTCCTTTTAACATAAAGTCCAGGTATTACAAATGATAGAGAAAATAACAGTCCTATCTCAAAGAATTATTTAAAACTTAAATGAATTAATTTGTAGGCACTATATACTCTGTAAGTATATGCTATTATTATTATTACCTAAACTGAATTTCTGTAAAGTTTACAATATTACAGTAGAGAGTGTCCAGTGTTCTCTTGATGTAGGGTTCTGAAAAAGTTGAGCATGGGATACCTATGATAGGTATAAGATACAGATCTAGCAAGGAGAAAGGGGAAAATAAGAAGAAGACAGAATAAAAAAAAGAAAGCAGGTGATAAGCCCTTCTGATTTCTGGCTCTGTGTATAAATAGCTCGTAAGTCACCATTCTTTCCCAACAAGTAACTGATGGAAAGATTAGTAAATCTTCTTAGATCTGTAGAGAAGTGGGGATACAAGGCTAACTACTGCCTCCAAGACTGGAGTAACAGACAACAAATACAAGGAGTCACAGCTTACTAGAGTGGAGACTCAGAACTGGAATCTACCATAGGAATCAGTGCCAAGGGAGGAAGTCTGAATTGTAATTGATGAATTACTGGAGGTTCAGTGTGGACAAGTCTGAGAGTTAACACTTCAGAGAGACCCTGTCATGTGGAGGCTGCCATACTCCTGTGAGTTTTACCTCTAAGAGTACAACTAGATGCCCATAGTAAATGTCAGAGAAAAGTCCCCAAGAGCTTCTAGCAAGAAGAGAGGAAAAGGAACATTTTGAAATAAGCCAGAGCACTCTGCTCTTAAGGGTTGTCCTCAGGAAAAATTGCTAAAATAGATCCTAACCCACTGGGATATTATCAGAGCTTAATTGACCTAGAAGAAGGGAAATATATAACTTCAGCCCACACTAGCCATACTCTCCTATATAAAATGGGAGAAAAAAAACTGAGAGCCGCCTGTAAAGTACAACATCCAGAGGTATAGGCCCACTAAAAGACTGAGACCTGATCATAGGACTACAGAATGTTTCTCCTCCCCCAAATCTCTCCTCCACATCACTAAAAGCTTCTTTATAGCATTTCTTTTACCCAATACATCATGTCCAGCTTTCAAGGAAAAAATTACAAGATACACTACAAGGCAAAGAACACAATTTGAAAAGACAGAGCAAGCATCAGAAACAGACACGGCAATTAGAATGATCAAACCAGGAATTAAAATACTATGATTAATACACTAAGGGTTCTAATAGATGAATTGGACAAATGCAAGAAAAAATGGGCAATGTAAATAGAGAGATGGAAATCTTAAGAAAGAACCAAAAAGAAACACTAGACATTAAAAATACTGTTAACAAAATTGAAGAATTCCTTTCTTGGGCTTATTAGAATGGACATAGCTGAGAAAAGAAACTCTGGGCTTGAGGATATCTCAATAGAAACCTCAAAAACTCTAAAGCAAAGAGGTCAAAGTCTGGGGGAAAAAAAAAGGAACAGAATATCCAAGGGCTGTGGGACAATTATAAAAAGTGTAACATATGTGCATACATGTAATGGGAATACCAGGAAAAGAAAGAGAAAGGAACAGAAGAAATATTTAACACAGTAATGACTGAGAAGTTTCCCTTGAATTAATATCAAACACAAACCACAGATCTAGAAAGCTCATAGGACACCAAGGAAGGTACATGATTAACATTACTCCTACACATATCATTTTCAAACTACAAAAGAGCAAAGATAAAGAAGTCCTGAAAAAAGCCAGAAGGGAAAAAATTACCTTATTTATAGAGGAACAAAGATAGGAATTAACATCCAAATTTCCAGAAACCACACAAACCAGAAGAGTGGAGTACAATATTTAAAGTGCTGAGAAAAACAAAAGAAAAAACAAAACCTGAGCAACCTAGAATTTTGTACCCAGCAAAATTACCCTTCACAAATGGAGAAATAAAGACTTCCTCAGACAAACAAAAACTGAAGACATTTGTTGTCAGTAGACATGTCTTACAAGAAAGGTTAAAATAAGTTATACAGAGAGAAGGGAAAGAATATACAGGGAAAACTGAGATCTACATAAAGTAAAGAAAGACAATGAAAAAGAAGTGAAGGTCAAATAAAAACTTTAATTTTTCTTACTCATAATTGATCAAACAGATAAGTTTGAAATAATACCTACAGGTATTGATTTTCATATATATCTTATACATAAGTGTATAAAAGTCAAATCCCTCGTGGCTACTATAGGGTCTCAGGTTTCATTTAAGACCCAGAGAATATTCAATACTTACAGAGAAACTATTTAAACAAAGACCCAGGACGTTTCACAAATTTGAAGTTCTGGTTCTTTGAAACACCCCACACAATTCAGGCTATATTAATAAATGTAATACCTGTTTTAAGAGACTTGTCTGACCTTGTGGAGAAGGGTTTGTTCAAAGTGTAGATGAAAAGAAGACTAACTAAGAGTGAGTAGTATTTTTCCTTTCTGGTAACAGCACCTGAAGGCCCCTGGTATCTTCTAGGTCATTTTAGGTACAGTTTTATGCTAAGAGTCAAAATGCTTCAAGAACTTAAGAGTTGAAGAACAAATAGTGGCTGATGCATGTGGGTCACCAATTCTTTTTAATCCTGTGAGAGAATTCAACTCTCAATTCACCTGAATAACTAAAAACAATAGGGGTGGAGAAGCTTTCAAGGTTATTTTTCTTTCAGTTCCATAAAGTCTATATCAGAAGTAATATAGTCTTTTTAACCTGAAAACAGTCCCTCCTTTGGGTAAAGAGGTAGCCATAAAAAATACATGGAAACTAGGAAATAAAACTTTAAAAGGAGATAATTATTACATAGCCACTAAGTGATAGATTCAGGTTTTTAAAATCATTACAAAAAGTTACCTACTGCTATTTTTCAGGGATAATGACCAGGAGAAGACTATAACATAATGACTTCAAAGTAGCTAAAAAGATATTCAAATATAAAACAGTTTATAGGTCTATGGCCAAATGTAAATGATGTAAATAGTTAATGGACTAACTACTAAGTTTTCATTCTTTGTTTTCCCAAGGTAGTATGTAGAATTAAAGCCAGGATATTAAGTATAAAATAGTGCAAGAACCTTTTCATGTGGCACTGTGGGTGGGGAAACCCACAAACACTTTCTATTCAGATATGCAACCTGCTCTGGCTTTAACATCCATTCTAGCTGTAGGGAGAAGAACAATACAAATGGAAAAACGTATAGTCCCCAAAGGAACAACAGAACATGCTGACTTGTAGAGATAGAGGCACTATGGTCATAATAATAAATGCCCTTTACATTTAAAGAAAATTGACCAGTAGTTTTGTCCATCAGTTTGTTGAACAAATGCATCTAATAATCACAAAATATTTTTCCACATGTTACTAATGTCTTATATGCTCAATAGCAAAACATAATCTGTGGTAAATATTAAATCAAATTTTTATGAGAGGACACTTTCTAATAACAATTTAAAAAGAAAATCTGCATTACATAATTCCTCCTCCTCCCAATCTTCCCTTCACCTTGTCCCAAGTATACTATATTTTGATAGGACCTGATGGTTAATGATTCCCAAAGAAATATACTGCAAAAGAAATGTAAGATAAACTTTTACAAGTAACAGACTCAGCAAAAGTGACATCAATAAAATTTTCAAACATCTTTAATTACATTTAATTATCTATAAAACACTTCTTTTACAAACAGTAAAGTTCTCATACCTGGAATGTTATATAGAAAGTCCCATAATTGTTCTTCTTCCATGTAGTTCACAAAAACATTTCCAAGTGTTTGTGGAGAAAAACTGCAATGGTACAGAACTTTAAAGATGGTTTCTATCAAACTGGATCCTTGGTTCAGATTATTGTCTGAATCAGAAGCTTGCTCTTGAAAGTTATGTTCTTGGAAAAAACAAAACTGATTTAGTAAGACAGATAGGTATCAGTGGATGTGCTTAAATTCTTATCACTTCAGGCACCTGGGTGACTCAGTTGGTTAAGTGTCCGACTCCTGATTTTGCTCAGGTCATGCTCTCAGGGTTGTGAGATCAGCCTCTGCACTGGGTGTGGAGTCTGCTTAAGATTCTCTCTCCCTCTTCCCCTCTCCCTCAGTCTCTCTCTCAAAAATAACAAATAGATAGATAGATAAATAAATAGATTCTTACCACTTACATAAGCATAATGCAGTGAAGCCGTATTTGATTAATATTTACGTAAGAGAAATGCCACATTCTTTCAGAGTAATGTCCCACCCAACCCAATATTGTTACTGAGATACTTATGCTATCTGTTGGGAGGGGGGGAATTGTGAGAAGGGCCACCATGACATCACCTCAAAAGGCAAAACTAGTTTACCTTTATGCCGGAATTCTTTCTCTTAAAGAAACTTTTTTTTTATTCCTTTTGTCATTAAAAATTAATATACATTCATTCTAGAAGTTAGGAAACAAACAAAAAACCACAGACAACTAAGAAAATTAATGTTGTGCCAAATCCCACAAACCAGTGATAGCCTATATCACTGGTACACTGTTTCATTTGTATTATATACAGATACACATAAATGAATATATACATGCATAATTTGAATACCATATAGAATTATTCTATACATATTCTTTTGTTATCTAAAACCTATGTAAAGCCAGTTGAATCTTTGTATGTCTCTTCTGGATTTGTGTTCTGAACATTATCATACCCTTTATTCAGAACATAAATTTCATGAAAATTCAGCTATAATCTTCTCATAATTATGCTATAAATTTAAAAATAAATAAAACAAGTAAATTTACAAATGTTTACAAATAAATTTACAAATAAATCTACAATAAATTTACAAATTTTTCTCAAACCCATAGATCCTATCATAGAAGCGTATCAATTGCTTCCTCACTAAAACTAATTAAGGAATTCTCACAAAGACAGAGCCACTTTAATTGCCCTTTTCAGCTCTCGTCTGGCTCCATATGACTTCCTCAAAAATAACTAATCATAAGCCCCTACATTGGACTGGAAAGGTGACATAACAATTTCTACTTTGTTTGGACTATTAGCACGATATGCCCAGTATCATACTATGTGTTAACTACACTGGAATTGAAGTAGAATAAATAAATGAAGACATCTCATGTCTTATATTTTAAATATCTTGAATAAATAGAATCTAGATCGTTTTGGAATGAGGACATTTCTTCTCTATGCTCATTTGAAAGCTTATGACTTCTATGTTTCCTGTGGATAAATTTACTTCTGTGATTTGATTTTCAGGATCTCTAGAGAACCCTCCTCGGGATTTTTGCTAGGACTATTGGTAAAGGGGCATTCCCTCCCTACGGAGTTGCAAAGCTGGTAGAAAGTAGGCTGGAAGTTACTGATGGGTATTTTTTTCAAGATTTTATTTATTTGATAGAGAGAAATACAGCCAGAGAGGGAACACAAGCAGGGGGAGTGAGAGAGGGAGAAGCAGGCTTCTTGCCGAGCAGGGAGCCTGACGTGGGGCTCCATCCCGGGTCTCCGGGATCATGACCTGAGCCGAAAGCAATCGCTCAACCAACTGAGCCACCCAGGTGCCCCTACTGATGGGTATTTTGAGGAGGACTTGACTGAGAATGAATCCAATACAGTAAGTAGAACCAAGAGACAGAGAGAACATTCCTGATGATATGGTATGACCCTGAAAACCTGGATCCAGCAATGCCTATATATTTGTGTTAGCTGAGCTGATACATCCCCCTATATGGTTAAGCCAGGCTAATTTAGGTTTCTTTCACTGGCAATCTAAAGTATAAAAGGTTAAATGACGGAGTCCTAATCTAGGCATTCACTATTTCCATCTTTTTTATTCAAATATTTTTGGCAGTTCTCTGCCCTTCCCTCCCTCCAATTCCTCTGACATAAAACTCTCAGTTACCTTTTGTGTCATTCCCCCACATGTAAATCGTCCCCTGAAATCCCTTAGCTTGACAGTCAAGAGTTGGCACAATTTTTCCTGAATTATATTCAACTCGCCAAATATCTGTTCTACACAGATTGGTTTACTTGCTTTTCCTTATAAATGTTTCCTCCCATCTACTTTCGTTCGTTTATGCTATATCACTAGTCTAGAATGTTCTCCTCCAACAAAATCCCCACGGTTTAATTAATCAGTTAATGTGTAAGCAGTCATATTATACAAGATGCTAAGGCCTATGCCTTCCAGGGAGTTACTGTGTGGATATGAATATGTTTGTGAGGGGAAGGAAGGAAAGGTATGTCAGTAATCATTACAGCAACGTAAGGAGAAGTAGGGTGACCATACACCCTGGTTTTCTCCGGGCACTCCTGGTTTATGGCTGTAGTTCCGGCATAATTACGACTAGAATCCTCTTTTAAAAGTCCCCGAATTTAGATGACAAATTATTCAATCACATAAAGTCTAAAAGGTTTGAGAATAAGGCACTGTGAGAATACAGAAGACAATGCTTTAAATTTTTTCAGAGAACACAGAGAAGACCCTGTATGGGCTCAGTCTCCTCTAGGAGGAGTAGAAGTTTATCAGCATGACAAGCCTGAAGTACAGGTACTTTCCAGCAACACAGAAGGGTGAGTGGAATGATGACCAGGCAGGAAGCTGCTCGCAGAGTGACACAGCTGAATGTGCCAGGTGTGAGGTAGGGGGGAGACAAAGCTAGTCAATCAACACAGCAGGAATAATCTGAAGGCTCCATGAACGAATGCAGTTGGAGAAAGGGGGTGGGATATGAGGGATAATCACAATCAAAAATAATTATTATTGTTATTACCATATAAATGTGTCAAGATGCTTCCATGAAATATGATTTTTTAATTTTTCTTTGTTTTCCTTTGCCCTGAAATAGTCTGTTTCTGTTTCCTTGCCACAGAGGGTTTTGCTATCAATAAAGCACAAATAGATATTGAAATCAGTTGACTTCCTAGATTTAAAAAAAAAAGGAAAGAAAACTAAACCTTTTTTTTTTTTTAATATTTTATTTATTCATTTGACAGAGAGAAACACAGCGAGAGAGGAAACACAAGCAGAGAGACTGAGAGAGGGAGAAGCAGGCTTCCCACCGAGTAGGAAGCCTGATGCGGGGCTCGATCCCAGGAACCCGGGATCATGACCTGAGCTGAAGGCAGACACTTAACAACTGAACCACCCAGGCGCCAGAAAACAAAAACTTTTGAACTGTTATTTGAACTACATCAAAGAGCCATTTTTTTGTAGGGCCATAAAAGGTAAAATATCGGTAGCACCGTATGATACCAAAGTAGAATGGGGAGTGTCCTCTGAAAGAGGACATGTTCTGGGACTGGAAAGCAAAGCCCCTGGGTCTGCAAGTAGCAGTGCCCAGGGACGCCGGTCAGGTGGGCCCCGAGGGCAGCTGGCTCCCTGACCCAGGCTGTGGGCCCCACCTGACAGCCACCCCCGAAGGCCTCACCTAGACAGGGATACACAGGGTATCTCTGCAGGAGCTAGGTGCCTGGGTAACTGATGACCACTAAAGTCTCACAGGGACATCAGCAACGCCCCAGGATGGGGGCAGGAGCCCTAAGAATAGCATTAAATGTTCTGCCAGCTTGGAAGGATGGGGCCCAGAATTTTCCTAATACTGATATGTACGATAGGTGGTTTTGATATAAACATCTGAGTTTATAAATTGAGGTTTATACCAGCTCTAAAAGTAAAGTTACTATTCACAAAGTACTTCCTGTATGCCAAACATCACAAGAACTGCTTTATAGACCTCATTTTGTCTTCATAGTACTCCATGGATTGAGTGCCAATGATCCCAGTTTTATTGGATCATTAGATCAACACTGTAAAGTTAAGACAAATGAAACTTGCCCCAAGATCACAAAGGGAGTAAGGATTTGCCTGTGCCATTTACATTAAACTAGACTCTCCAACATCTTCAAGTTTGCTTTGCCATTTTTTTTGACAGTAACCTCTGAATGCGGAATACTCGGCCCAAACCAGGTATTTGGCCTGCAGTAATTTGCCCTCCATGCAACATCCTTTACCTTCTGAGAACATTCTACACTTTCAAATACGCTATCTCAGTACATGTCATTATTATTAGACTTTCCCTGGATGTGCACCTTGTCTACAGCCATCTTCCCAACACCTGCAGCCATGCTATGCCTTTAACTAAGGTTTTCATACTAACAAAAGAAGAATAAAAAGGAGGGGGGAGAAAGAGATTTCTTGAGTATTTTTTGTTGGGTTTTGGTCCATCTCGAAATTGGATTTTTTTGAGATGATATTTACCTCCTGGTCACAATATTCAAAGGTATTTCCCCCCCGCAAGTTTCATCCTCCTCATAATCCACTGTATCTTCTCTAGTTACCTTCTTCTTGGAAACCCTCTTCTCTCTTGACTTCCTCCTGGCCATGCTCTCTTGGTTTCATGGTGCCTCATCTTTTCTATCACTCTTTCTCTTCTATCATCTTGAACCAGGTTGGCAAACTTTTTCTATAAAGGGCCAGATGGTAAATATTTGAGGTTTTGCAAGCCATTTGGTCTCTGTCTCAGCTGCTCAACTCTGCTGTCATAACATAAAACCAGTCATAAACAATATGTGAATGTAGGGTCCAGGCTGTAAATACAACAGTTTACAGAAACAGTAGTGAGAGGGACAAGTGGCATTGGCCTGTGGAGACTTCCCCAGAACCTTGGCCTTGGACTTCTTTCTACCTTTCTGCTTCATAACTAGCTTAGCGCTTTTATTATGTTTTGATTTGAAAGACGGCTTTTGTGAAGAAGTTTGTAAATTCATCACCACTAGATCTAAGCTGTCCCTTTCATGTTCCTTGCTGTATGCTCTATTTCTGACTGACACCCCACCATTGTCTATTCATTGCCAGGTTCACTGACTTAGCCATTTTTATTCCTTCTCTGAATTGTTAGATATTATAAATTAAATATGTCTCTCCCCTTAATTCCCTTTCCATAATGAATAAAATGTTGTGTTTTTTTTTAAGTTTTTATTTATTTATTTAAGTAATCTCTACATCCTACATGGGCCTCAAACTCACAACCCTGAGGTCAAGAGTTGCATGCTCTTCCAACTGAGCCAGTCAGGTGCCCCTCAAATGTTGATTATTTTTTTCCCCAATTGCGTGCCTTCCCTTTTCCTAACACTATTAATACAGTTTAGGTTTTTTTGTGTTTTTTTAACCTCTTATTTTAATCAAAACATTCCCCAGAATATGCATTAAATCTAACTCCTCTGGCTACCTTTTAAAGTCCTTCATAAACCCTGTGTCACAAATCCAGACTTACCGTTTCCTATTACCTCCAATATTTCAAGGTTCTTTCTAAGTCACCCACTGTCTAAGAAGGTCTGGATGAAGAGTGAGCCTTGGTGGTGTCTAGATGTTTCTAAGGTCTGTGCCCTAGAAACCAGGTGAAAACCAGTACCTTCGTGAGGCACTCATGCACAAACCTTTGTTTTCCTTAGATTGTGAACTTCTTATACTACAGGAATTTTCCTCTGCACTCTTTAATTCTCCTATCTCCCATCCCTTTCAAGAAGACACAGCTAGAGTTCTATTATTTTTCCCTTCTTTTTAAGTTAGTTCCTTTCCTTTTCCTCCACATGCAGTTCTAGCCCTTTCCTTTTCCTTTACCTCTGCCTTCTGGACCAGACACTTGCTTATTTGATATAAAATCCTCCAGGTGTGTCTTTATAGAACCTTCAGTCATGAAAGACATAAAAATCAATGCGTTTGTAGATCTGTGTAAAGTATCCATTGGTTGGACAAATGCCAGCCATTTAGCCTCATCTCCCTCAATCAATAATTTTACTCAAGAGGTATTTTCCCAGCAGATCAACTAACCCAGACCTGAACTCCCTTACTGTTGTCCTCTTATAATATGAGCTCCACTCCTATATTTCTCCACACATCAAGCTAAGGAAGGAGCGGGGACTCTTCTCAGTCGTGAACTTGGCCTGCTCGTCTATTAGGGCTGGTTCTGCTATTGTAAGGGAATCCCAGGGCTTTCAGCTCTGTTGATGGGAAGGGGGCAGCTAGAGCAGTTGGAGGGACAGAAGGATCAACTTAACTCTGGAGATCAGTGCAGGCAAGCCATATTTAAAGCCATAATTTCTGACTCAGGTTTTACCAATAATAAAGCTGCTGTTTTGAATTCCATCTGCCTGTCCTTTATCTATCAAATGTCTTATACATTCTATAAACAAATATAAAATTTGAAAACAGATTGCCTTTTCAGTAACACCGAAGGGCCCTTTCCACGGCAGACATGATGGAGGACTGAACTTGTTAGGACTTCAAGGGAAAGGTGGTTTCAGGCGAGCTGCTCCACCACCAGCCCACCAGGAGACTATGTTTATTGCTACCAAAGATTTACACATACATGGTACACTAGAACTTTGCTTTCCAAGACCGCTTAATTTTTACTTTCTACAAAAATGCTGTTAATGACAAGCTCCCGCTGAGTCACTAAAATGGATTTGGCAGCGATGTTGTTGAAGAGAGTGCCATGAGCTGAAGGATGCTGATTAGCCAAGCTCTAACGAGCATCCCTAACCAAAGGGAGGAGGATGAAAGACTCACTTTAGATACAGGTAGTAAAGAGAACGTATAGGAGTAGAAAATGGAGCGTATAAAACTAGGACTCCAAACCTAAAACACCAGGCCGATAAATTAATACTTGAGATATACTCCACAGGGGTTGGAGTATCACATAAAAATTGCTTTAAAAAGTACTAAATTTGTATGTCACAGCCTAGTTCACTATGAAAATTAACAAAAATAAAACTGAAACCTGACCTGAATATTAGCCTGGAGTCTGTTGTATGAAAGGTAACAATAGATATAAAGACCTGCCATTTATTTACAAGTTTTCAATTAAACAAGAAGATTGAGATTATTCCCTGCATATTCTCTGACCACAATGCCGTGAAACTGGAACTCAACCACCATAAAAAGTTCAGAAGAAAATCAAACACTTAGAAGCTAAAGACGATCCTGCTCAAGAATCTGTGGATCAACCAAGAAATCAAAGAAGAAGAAATACTTCATGGAAACCAATGAGAATGAAGATACATTGATCCAAAACCGATGGGATACAGCAAAGGCAGTCCTAAGGGGGAAATTCATAGCCATCCAAGCCTCAGTCAAAAAAATTGAAAAATCCCGAATACACCAACTCTCATTAGAGAACTGGAAAATCAACAAAAAATTAAACCAACCCCTCACACGAGATGGGAAATAATTAGGAATAGAGCAGAGATGAATGAATCAGAAACAAGACATACAGTAGAATGCATCAACGAAACTAGAAGCTGGTTCTTTGAAAGAATCAGTAAGATCAATAAACCATTGGCCAAACTAATCCAAAAGAAAAGGGAGAAGGCCCAAATTAATAAAATTATGAATGAAAGGGGAGAGATCATGACTAACACCAAGGAAATAGAAACAATCATCAGAAATTACTATCAACAATTATATGGCAATATGTTTAACAACCTAGAAGAGATGGATACATTCCTAGAAACCTATAAACTTCCAAGACAGACTGAAACAGGAAGACATTGAAAATTTGAATAGACCTATATCTAGTAATGAGATTGAAACAGTGATCAAAAACCTCCCCAAAACAAGAGACCAGAACCAGACGGATTGCCTGGGGAATTCTACCAAACATTTAAAGAAGAAATAACTCCTATTCTCCTGAAGCTCTTTCAAAAAATAGAAATGGAAGGAAAACTTCCAGACTCTTTCTATGAAGCCAGCATCACTCTAATCCCCAAACCAGACAAAGACCCCATCAAAAAGGGGAACTTCAGACAAATATTGCTGATGAATATGGATGCCAAGATTCTCAACAAGATCCTTGCCAACAGGATCCAACAATACATTAAAAAGATTATCCACCATGACCAGGTGGGTTTTATCCCAGGGATGCAATTGTGGTTCAACACTCGCAAAACAATCAACGTGATAGAACAAATCAAAAGAGAAGAGAGAAGAACCACATAGTACTCTCAATTGATGCAGAAAAGGCATTTGACAAAATACAACATTCGTTCCTGATCAAAACTCTTCAAAATATAGGGATAGAGGGAACATTTCTCATCCTCATAAAATCTATCTACGAAAAACCCACAGTGAATATCATTCTCAATGAGGAAAAACTGACAGCCTTTCCTCTGAGATCAGGAACAAGACAAGGATGCCCACTCTCACCACTACTGTTCAACATAGTGTTAGAAGTCCTAGCAACAGCAATCAGACAACAGAAAGAAATTAAAGGTATCCAGCTTGGCAAAGAGGACGTCAAACTCTCTCTCTTTGCAGATGACATGATACTCTATGTGGAAAACCCAAAAGACTCTACCCCCAAACTACTAGAACTCATACAACAATTCGGTAATGTGGCAGGATACAAAATCAATGCACAGAAATCAGTTGCATTCTTATACACTAATGAAAAAATAGAAAGGGAAATCAGAGAATCGATTCCATTTACTATAGCACCAAAATCCATAAGATACTTAGGAATAAACCTAACCAAAGAAGTCAAGGATCTGTACTCGAGGAACTACGGAACACTCATGAAAGAAACTGAAGACACAAAAAGATGGAAGAACATTCCATGCTCATGGATCAGAAGAATAAACATTGTCAAAATGTCTATACTGCTCAGAGCAATCTATACTTTCAATGCCATTCCGATCAAAATTCCACCAACATTCTTCAAAGCGTTGGAACAAACAATCCTAAAATTTATATGGAACCAAGAAAGACCCCGAATCGCTAAGTAATTACTGAAGAAGAAAAGCAAAGCTGGGGGCATCTCATTACCTGACTTCAGGCTTTATTACAAAGCTGTGATTACCAAGACAGCATGGTCCTGGCACAAAAACAGAGAAATAGACCAAGGGAACAGAGTGGAGAGTCCAGATATGGACCCACAAATCTATGGGCAAATCATCTTTGACAAAGCAGGAAAAAATATCCAGTGGAAAAAAGACAGTTTCTTCAATAAATGGTGCTGGGAAAATTGGACAGCTATGTATAGAAGAATGAAACTAGACCACACACAAAGGCAAACTGGAAATGGCTGAAAGACCTCAACATGAGGCAGGAATCCATCAAAATCCTGGAAGAGAACATAGGCAGTAACCTCTTTGACATCGGCCACAGCAACTTCTTTCAAGACACGTCTCTAAAGGCTAAGGAGACAAAAGCGAAAATGAACTTCTGGGAGTTCATCAAAATAAAAAGCTTCTGCACAGCAAAGGAAACAGTCAAGAAAACAAAGAGGCAACCCACAGAATGGGAGAAGATATTTGCAAATGACACCACAGACAAAGGGCTGGTATCCAAGATCTATAAAGAACTACTCAAACTCAACACCCAAAAAGAAGAGGAACACATCAAAAAATGGGCAAGATATATGAAGAGGCACTTATCCATAGAAAATATACAAATGGCTAACAGACACATGAAAAAATGTTCAGCGTCAAGAGCTATCAGGGAAATTCAAATCAAAACCACACTGAGATACCACCTTACACCAGTCAGAATGGCCAAAAATTAACAAGACAGGAAACAAGTGTTGGAGAGGCTGCGGAGAAAGGGGAACCCTCTTACACTGTTGGTGGGAATGTTAACTGGTGCAGCCGCTTTGGAAAACAGTGTGGAGATTCCTTAAAAAATTAAAGATAGAGCTACCCTATGACCCTGCAATTGCACTACTGGGCATTTACCCCAAAGATACAGATGTAGTGAAAAGAAGGGCCATATGTACCCCAATGTTCATTGCAGCAATGGCCACAATCGCCAAACTGTGGAAAGAGCCAAGGTGCCCATCAGATGAATGGATAAAGAAGATGTGGTCCATATATACAATGGAATACTATGCCTCCATCAGAAAGGATGAATATCCAACTTTTGTAGCAACATGGACTGGATTGGAAGAGATTATGCTGAGTGAAATAAGCCAAGTAGAGAAAGTCAAGTATCACATGGTTTCACTTACTTGTGGTGCATAAGGGGTAAAGTAGAGGACAGTAGGAGAAGGAAAGTAAATGGGAGGTAGGGTAATCCAGGGAGAGAAACGAAACAAGAGAGACTTTGGACACAGAAACAAACTGAGGGACTTGGAGGGAGGAGGGTGGGGGGATGGGGGAACCTGGTGCTGGGTACCGAGGGCACCTATTGCGTGGAGCACTGGGTGTGGGGAATGGGCAATGAATCATGGAACACTGAAAAAAAATTTAAGTAACAATAAAAAAAAAAGAAGTCTCATGAAATGGATCTTAAACAATAACAAAAAAACCCCAAAATCATTATTTTTCCGAGATCTTCTTTCCCAAGATTTTCCTGGAAATTATGTTCTTGTTTTAGGTTCTAAAATGTTCCATGCAAATTAAAGCTTTTCTGACTTATTCTATTCTGTTTTCCTTAGCACCCAAAGAAACTAACCATCAGATTTCTACCTCCTTTGAATATCCACAGTGCCAAATTAATTGGCTATGATTATGGTGAGATGGGAGATAGGCCTTTACCGAATATCCTCTATGGCACTGGCTTGAGGCTCAGTGTTTTGCATACATTCACCCATTTATCTAAATCCTTGCAAAACTCTACAACTATATCTTCTACAACTGGATATTATCTCCATTTTTTTTAACCAATGAAGAAAGTAAATCTTAAAGAGGCTGACACTTAATGAATAAAATAGAAAAGCAATCTATAAGTCATCAAGAAAATAATTACGTTCAACAGAGATTGAAAACCAGACAACAGATGCCAACTCCTTAAAAACTGATCATCTTCACACAGGAAGCACAGGCAACTCTGTGTGTTCAATTAATTAGTTAATGTATTTATCAGAAAGAGAGAGAGCACAAGCAGAGGGAATGGCAGACAGAGGGAGAAATATGCTCCCTGCTGAACCAGGAGCCAGATGTGGGAACTCAATCCCAGGACCCTGGGATCATGACTTGAGCGGGAGGCAGTTATTGAACTGACTGAGCCACCCAGACATCCCAATTCTGTGTGTTTAAAAATTATTTTTTTTGGGGGGGGGCCCTGGGGGCTCAGAGGGTTAAGCCTCTGCCTTCGGCTCGGGTCCTGATCTCAGGGTCCTGGGATCAAGTCCCACATGGGGCTGTCTGCTCAGCGGGGAGCCTGCTTCCCCCTCTTTCTCTGCCTGCCTCTCTGCGTATTTGTGATCTCTCTCTGTCAAATAAATAAATAAAATCTTAAAAAAAAATAATTATTTTGGGGATGCCTGGGTGGCTCAGTCAGTTAAACATTTGTCTTTGGCTCAGGTCATGATTCCAGAGTCCTGGGATGGAGTCCTACATCGGGCTCCTGGCTCAGCAGGGAGCCTGCTTCTCCCTCTGCCTGCCGCTCCCTCTGCTTGTACTCTCTCTCTCTGACAAATAAATAAATAACATCTTTAAAAAATTATTTTGCAATACCTACAAATTTGTAAATGTAGATAGGCAAAACAAACAGTTTTGTCTGTATCTCCTAGCGTTCTTCTCTATGCTTTTCATAACGTAAGATTTTCTCCAATGTGTTTTTCATGGGATGTTAATGGCTAGAAGTGCATATGTCCTCGAAATGCTAGATTCAACAATATTAAACACTTTGGTTTTCTGCAGGATTTCTCAGAGCCTTTAATTATTCATGAGTCCTGTGCCTCTCCAAGAAGGGATTTTAGTATATAGTGTTTTTTAAGCATTTTTGACCATAAAACCCTTTTTAGTATTACAACTAGCAGGACAGCTATTCTATAAAACTGAATCTAGAAATCCTGGCATTAATGTTTACACATAGACTCTTAAATTAACTTCAAGCCCTTTAGGTTTGCAAATGAGAGTGAACAGTTCCAATGGAAAAAGGAAGCAAGGTAGAAATACAAAGGATTACTCTGCATAAGGAGATTGCCAGTTTGAGAAATCCTGCAGAAAACCAAAGTGTTTAATATTGTTGAATCTAGCATTTCTGAGATTGCCAGTTTGAGAAGAAATCCTGTCACTAAAGTTGGATTTAATTTTAACTCAAATGAATCATTTTGGAGCAAAGAAGGATTCTGCTTTACCACTTGGACACTGGCAAGGATAACAAAGCACAGCCAAAAGAGGTCTTCAAAAACTGATTCTTAACCCACAGGTACATACCAAGGTCTATCTGATTAAGAAACACAATTGAATTATATGGCTAGCAGGCACCTTATAAGGAAGTCAGTAAATACTTAGTAAAAAAATGAGTAAATATATGTTGAGTGAATGAATAAAAAGTCCCCTAGTATCTGTGACAATTGTGACCTCCCTCTTTTTGAATACTTTCAGTGGTAGGATTTCCACTATTGACCAGGCAGCTGTCCTTCTGCTGGGCAGCCCAAGTTACCAAGCCGTCTGGCATTTTTAAGAAACATACAGAACACAGTCATCAGAAAGAACAGCAGAAATTGAATGTGTCTCTTTAGTAGATAAAGAAAAGTAGTACAGAGTCGTAAACAATTTCCACAAGTACAATTAGGGATGGGAATTCAGGTTTTCTGACTGACAGAGTGACAGCTGAAATCCATCTCCTTCCAACTTATTCCCAAGTATTTCTACTTGCTGACTTGGACAGCCTTTTTTTTTTTTTTCTTTCTTATATTAAAATATCTGAAGATAGCTGTCCTGCCTTCTTTAGTCTTTTCTTCTCCAAATTATACACACCTGGTTTATTTAAGTAAGGTATGGCCTGGTTAACATCGTATCACTCTTTACTCTTAAATGGACACTTTCCCTTTAAACAAGTTGTGCCAAGAAAAGGCCATGATACTTTCGGCAGGATCTGATGACCACTAAATATAGGTGGACTAACTGGTCCAAATTCTGTACGTGGCAGGCCTAGGTAGTAAGATAGAAGTTTTAAGCTCACCTATGCTCCCCCAAAACACAAGGTCCCTCAATGTTCATATATCGTCAAACTGAGTTAAAGCTATTTCAAAGGGTAATTCCTTCTGTAGGCGATACCAAGCCTATCCACCCAGTAGAAATATCTATCCAGACCTTGGGAGAGAAGTTAAGGTGCCATGCTAATGCTATATGCAGGTCTCCTCTCACAATGACTACAATGAAGAGAAGCGATAAAGCCACTGTGGGAGCTTGGGTGCTGCACAATATTCTAGAACCAGCGCTGGCAAGCTCAGGGAACAAATCCACACTGATGCCTGTTTTTGTACAAAGCTAAGAATGGTTTTTACACTTTTAAATGGTTGAAAAAAAATCAGAAGTAGGATATCCTTTGTGCACACAAAATAATGTGCAATTCAAATTTCAGTATATATAGATAAAACTTCATTGAAATACAGCTGATGGAAATCAGACATGCTACCTCCAAATATGCTACTTGACATACTGAATATTTGAAGCCGAAGGAGTTAGAGAAAACACCAGAAGGAGGAAGACCACTCTGACCTTCCCCCTGCTCTTTGCTCCTGAAATAGTTCATGCAATCTTCATGTGACAGGTGCCCTCTCTATACCAGGAGGACGGGAGCCTCCTTATCTTCCAGGTCAAAAGACACTAAGGAGGATCCTAATACATAGCCCTTGCTAAGCTTCCCCCAATTTACTACACTTACTTCACACTCTTTGACCTATCATATTTCTCCATGACTGTCCATTCTTCATTAAACAAACCTGGCATAAAAATATCCCAGTTAAACTGTTTCTTTGGGTCTTCATATCCTTACGAAGGTTTCTGTGTCGTATAAAACTTGACTTAAATAAATCTGTACACTTTATTTCCTGTTAATGTGTCTTTGTCAGTTAAATTTTCACAGTCAGGAACCCTAAGATGGCTGATGAAAACTTGTCCCTCCCTTACACAGCCACGGTCCTTTGCCTATCATGGACGGTGGCCTTTTGTATGCTCCAGTGGCAGAGTTCAGTAGTTGTGACAGAGATGCCACAGTCTACAAAGCCTAAAATATTTACTATCTGGCCCTCTGTAAAAAAGTTTGTTGGCTCCTATTCTAGAATATTGGAAGAAAGTGTACATATATTCCATATATCTAATACTGAGAAATATCCTTCAACTACTCCCCAAAAACCTGTAAGTAGAGTCGGTGTCTACTCAGGGCAGCTGCTGCCTATCACCCAATCTGTCAATCTGTCCTCAGCCAGTCTGTTTTAGAAAAGCACTCCACAGTACTTATTAGTGACTGAACTTGCCTAATTTTTTCTACTGCTTTACTTTATAAGGTCTGTCCTCTCCAATTTTCCCCAGCAATTAATTCCCCCAAAATACAAAGGCAATAGGGCATGTCGTGCTTATCATTGTATTCTCCAGCTGAGAACAGTGCCTGTACCTAGTTGAGGCCCATTAAATATTAGTCAAATGGAGAACATACTTATAAAACCAAGTAAACAACATTTTCAGAAATTAATTCTTATTTCTAAGAATGAATTCCTCCACAAAGTCTGTTTTTATTTTACAATTCATTTAAAAACAATAGATACACTGTCACAAAATAATGGCTCTTCTTTCTTCTAACAAGGACCTCTTAAACATCAAGGGGCAATTTATACAATTTCTCTGTATCACCATTTCATCATTTATAAATGGTCCTAATAATCCAAGGGTCATAAAGGAAATAATACTTTAAATCGCTTTGAGTTGTTGGGGAAAAAGATGCTACATAAATTCATGATAATAATATCACTTGTAATATAATGTCCAATCATTTTGCACACTAACACTAGAAGCACATTAACTACTAAAGAAGATACATGTTGCTGTAGTTATATTAGACATTTCCTAGATGCCATCAAGAGAATATAAAATATTTCAGCCACTGTCAAGCCAGATTAAATTTGATTCTATATAGGAGAAGCATTATAGCAAAATTCATGCGACCAGTCTCCCAAGCTGTGTGTGAAGGTTCTCAAGGAGTGTTACAATATTTAGAACCTGGGAATGTTTATTTGGCCCAGTTGTCATCTTCACACCCTAGCATCTAGAGAGCTGCTGAGGCAATACCTTCTCGGACACATGGTTGTCAAAGGAGAAGTCCTACTTTCTAGGGGGCATTTAAATGTATACTTAGAGGGGAGAGTTACTGACAAGCAGAGGGAGAGACCACTGCACTAGGGACACAGGAGGAGTGATGGGAGAAGAAAAATACGTCAGGTATATTCTTCCAGGCATCCAGTGTAAGAGAAAGAAAGAATCAAATACAAATTAGGTACCCACAAAGTGTCAAATAATGGTACTTCATATATATTTACTTTCCTAAGCCTTAAAGTGAGCCCATAAGGTCAATATTAGCACTCCACTTAAAAATGAATGAAACATGGACGCCTGGGTGGCTCCGTGGGTTAAAGCCTCTGCCTTCAGCTCAGGTCATGGTCCCAGGGTCCTGGGATCGAGGCCGGCATCAGGCTCTCTGCTCAGGAGGGAGCCTGCTTCTTCCTCCCTCTCTGCCTCTCTGCCAGCTTGTGATCTCTCTGTCACATAAATAAATAAAATCTTTAAAAAAAATGAATGAAACAGAATTATTTCATGGAAATTTAGCTGGCTTCCATTCCTTCACTCAATCGATGTTTTGAAGCACGTTCTATGTTCTATGCGCTTTGTATCAGTCTGAAGTGTGGGGAACTAAGCCAAGCCCCAGGTATACAATGGTGACCCGTCCCTGCCCTTCTGGAACTTGTAGCCAGCTAAGACAGATCGTAAGTACCCAATTATGTCCCTTAACCATTCACTTAGAACTGTGGCAAGTGTTACAAAAGGAATTATGGTGGGACTTTATGGAATGGCCAAAGGTGACTTCCTAGGAATTATTCCTAGGAAGTAATATTTGAGCTAAAAGATGATTCACAGCTGCCAGGAAAATGAAGAGGCAAGAGATTCTAGGCACAAAACCCCACAACATTTCAAAGGTTCTGCTGCAGAAAAGAACCTGGCATGTGGGCCAAGGGAAAGGTCACTGGTGTTAACACAGCTGCCCCTTTCCTCAAGCCACTTCTGCAGGGACTTTGCTATTATAAATACACAGATCTCGGATGCACAACCTAGACCAGAACATGCATGCTAAGCTGGAGGAAAGCAGGACACAGTACGTCAGCCACAGCCAGAGCCCCCCAGGCATTGCTCACGTCTCAAGGACAGGGTCCTTACCTGAGAAGTAGTGGGAAGCCACGACAGGGATTTAGCAGGGGAGTGACAGAATCAGACCTGTATTTGAGTAAGATCATGCTTTTGGATTGCTGTGAACTTCCTGATTAAATGGTTTATAAATATTCTTAAGTAACTTCTGTCTCTTTAAAAGACAGGGATATATCAGCAAGACAAACAACCTAGTCAAATTCGTTTGCCCTCTGTAGCAACAGATATGTTTTTGGATAGCCCTGTTGTCAAAACGCGCTCCAGGAATCAGTAGCAGCAGGTGCAGCATCACAAGGGAGCTTGTGAGAAATGCAGAGTCTCAGGCCCACCCAAGACCTACAGAATCAGAATCCGCAGGGACTTTTTTCTTTAAAGATTTTATTTATTTATTTACTTGACAGAGAGATGGAGCATAAGAGGGGGGTGGGGAGTAGGCAGAGGGAGAGGGAGAAGCAGGCTCCCTGCTGAGCAAGGAGCCCAAGTGAGGGGTCCATCCTAGAACCCCAGGATCATAACCTGTGCCCAAGGTAGGTGCTTAACCAAGTGAGCCATCCTGGCATCCCGGAGCCTCCAGTTTGAACAAGCTCCGCAGCTGACATGTTTGCATGTTAGAGTCAAGAAGCTCTGCTTTACATAACACCCTACAAGCACCCCACCCTCAAGGAGACTCAGCAGACCCTAGTTAATAACTGGTTCTGGGACTCTCAGAGTTCTGTGGAGCCCATTGATATGCTCGGCGAGTCAGTGCATCATCACTCTAGGACAGGATCTTTGGTTTAAAGAGACTGGGACAAAAACACACAAATAAGGTTCTACTGTTCCTAAAATGAAGAGGGTACACATCCAATGAAGAAAGAAGACTGAACAAGTGCAGAGTGCAGTCACCACTAGCAAAGCAGCTTAGGACACCAATGTTAGATTCACTAAGGGTGAAGGGAGGGAGCATGTTTTTACTTGTGGTCATCTCCTTCAGGACAGTCAACAAAACACCACTTCGGTAACACTTACCAAGTAAAACAAAACACACACACACACACACACACACACAAACACAGTATACAACAAAACACCAAGTTTCTGCCATAAAACCCTCTCATTATCCAAAAGATCAGGAAAATATTAGCTGTAAAATAAGAGAATTTGAATGGATTCATTGATTTTAAGTCAACCATCCCTTTTTAGTGGTAACAGCGCTTTTTCTAGAATTTTGTGTAGGTCTGCTTCTTGATTATCTTCAAGCGCTTTGTTACAAGGTTGAAAAGTACGAACAGTACTATGAGAATTGTGCACTCTACTGGTTCCTGACAGCCCCCACGAACTGTGCAACTCTACGGTTTGGGACACTTCCTCTGCTTCTGCGCAGATGCCGTGTGGCGTGGAGGGGGAAAGCATAGCCTCCGGAAGCCAGCTGTCCGGATCAAAGCCTGCTTGGCCAGCCACATGTCGCTTAGACATGTGACTTCATTTCTGTGTCTCAGTTTCTTCACCTCTAAAATGGAGATTGGGGGCGCCTGGGTGGCTCAGTTGGTTGGGCAACTGCCTTCAGCTCGGGTCATGATCCTGGAGACCCGGGATCGAGTCCCGCATCGGGCTCCCTGCTCGGCGGGAAGCCTGCTTCTCCCTCTCTCACTCCCCCTGCTTGTGTTCCTTCTCTGGCTGTGTTTCTCTCTGTCAAATAAATAAAATTAAAAAAAAAAAAAAATGTCTTTAAAAAATAAAATGGAGATTGAAACTGTTCTTACCACACAGAGCTGTTATCAGGATTCAGTGAATAAACACATTTAAAGCGCTTAGGAACGGTGTCTGGAACATACTAAATATTATGTATTTGCTTGCTTCTTGTTGCTATATTATAAGTGAAAATCACCAGAAGCCAAGAAGTTTCACTGGGAATCATTCTTGGGGCAATGGGCAAAGGAAAGAATGTTAGTCCCACTTCATTCAAGGGTCACTAACAGGAAAAGGCCACCTGCTAACAAATGGGGAACTGCCAACTATTTATTCCTTTGATGCCTCAAGTAAGAAACTGCTTTGGCCATGTGGTCTTAGTGAAGTAATTACCGAAACCATCAGCCTAGGTTTTTAAACTCAATAATCCTAAATAGTAGCTTAAAACGTTAAAAATCTTCTGTAAATCTCTGTAATTGACAGTGTTTTCCTTAAATTTAAGATGGCCTTTCTTAAAAATAAAACCAACAAACATTTCCTGCTAATGTCAACTGAGCTGTACCCAAAGAATGTCAGAAACCACCCGCAAGTGAAATCAGTTTACTTTTATCAACTTTTAGCAATGTAATCACTCCCTCAAAATGCTACATATTTTAATACAGGAGGAATTATTATCCATGGAAAAAACATGATTTCACTTCCTAGAAGTTTGCAGCCTATAAAGCATATATTATAAATTAAAATTTTATCATTCCTTTATTAAATTTTGCTATTTTCCACCCTCAGTGAGGTTGCATTTCGTAAGACAATCATTTCCATATATGATCTGCCAATTTAAAAAATATAGAAATTTGGTAAATCATTTTCACAGAGCAAAACCAAAGTTATAGACATGAGAGAGATAAACGGCATGTGTTTTAATTTTTATAATATATGGTATCTATCGAAAAAATTTTGTACCTAACAGAATTTAATAATTGTTCACTAGACAAGGAGAACTTTGTTTTAAAAAAAAATGTATAATGAAAATATGTACTAAAAATCTATTTTTTTTCTGAACCAATTTAACAGTTTTATCAATGAGACCAGAAAGACTCTATTCATAAAGGAAAACTCTCTCATAAAAATTCGATAAAACTTAAAACATCTAATTCAGCATAACTTATTTGAAAATTTTGCTTTTCTAAATTACCAAATGGGGTTCTAAAATACTCTGAGACTTCTAATCAAATGAAATGAAAAGCTCCACAAAAAATATTACCATTTTTTATTACGTTCAGTTACCAGCATATAGTTCATCATTAGACACATTTATTTTTATATACATAACAATTTCCATCTTAGTCTTGTTAATTAGATTCCTTAAGTATATTGTTTCTAACTTAAAGTGACAAGACTTCCAATGGAGCTTAATAAGTCGGTCAATCAACTGATGAGTAAATTTTGTCATTTCATTCTTACGGTATTTGCAGTTGCTAACAAAATTCCTTACAAGACAATATGAGAACAGCTATGTAACCCTGATCAAACACCTAACAGCCTTTGAAAAAATGATAGATACTTGAGCAGGTAGGGCAAATACCCTTCCGCACTCAAGGTAACACAATACAGGTAACCTTTGATTACTAAAAGTTTCTCAAAAAACACATTATGCTGTATATACCAGAAGGTGGCTGTAATATTTTAGGTACATAAAGGTGGGATACATTTGTAAGAAAATGGTTAGATATTCACAACTATAATTGCTCTGTGTAGTTGCTATATCAGCACAGTCAAAAGGTTCGGTCGCAACTGATTTTCCAGGCTGTTCCCCGTAACTCCATCAACAGAAGCCCAACCATTTCTCTGCTGGGGCCATACCCGTGAGTTTTACTGAGGATATTAGGTAACTCTGCAGCTATGTCAGATACTGTCCATGTCAGTCACCTTGCCCGGAATCCAGATTATGAAGTTTAAGGAAAACTTTGTATTTTCTATTCTAACTGATCATTGATTGTCCAATCACTAGACTTTTTCTAGAAAGCGCTACACTAGCTTGAAGAGGAATATAAATACCTGAGATCGGCCTAATTACCTAACTGGAAAGACCTGTTCATATATGTGCATCAGGATGTCAGGGTTGATTCAACCTAAAGAGGGGGCAGATTACAGTTCTTCCAGATATCCCTAGCCCGCCCCACAACTTAATGTGTATGAATATTTGTATAGGAAAGGCAGGGCACAGAAAATTCTGGCTGGGTTCCAAATCTAACCCCACTTATAACCTATGTTTACCCACCATTTATCAGTTTTGTGTATCTCTAGGCAAGTAACATTATCTTAAACTCTAATGTCATTATTTTTATCATGAAATAGTGAACACTTTATTAAGAATAGTGAACACTTTATTAAGTTTTAAGAATCAAATGTGGGGGTACCTTGGTAGCTCAGTCAACTGGTTGAGCATCCAACTCTTGATTTCAGCTTAGGTCATGATCTCAGGGCTGTGAGATCAAGCCCAGGGAGGGTCTCTGCACTGGGTGTGGAGCCTGTGTGAGATTCTCTCTCTTGGCCTCTCCTCTCTCTGCTCATGGGCACAGGTGCACATATGTGTGTTCTCTCTCTCAGAATAAATACATTTTTAAAAAAAGAGAAAAAGGAATCAAATGTGAAGTGCTTAGTGCAGCACCTGAAGCCTAATAAGCAAACAATAAAAGTTGGCTATTCAAGGAAGTGGTTTCCTCATGCCAGTTTTCTCTTTAGGAGACTGGCCTTACAGTCTAAAGTTAAAGAAATTACTTTCAGGTCAACTTTGTGAGATTTGAAGCCCAAACACTACTATGTTGGGGGCTACAGAAATAAAGTCAGATTGAGGGTTTAGGAGAGGAGTCATCTCTGGACTTCTGCTTGGAACACAGTGAGATGAGAAGTTGTAGTGACCTTTGGCACCACAAGATTGTAGGAATTTGAAAGCACCTAGGAAGAAGTAATATTCTCATGAGGGGCTCAACAGTGAAGCACCTCCCCTAAGTGGCTTTTGGGAAGCAAGGATCAAGGTCAATGGGAGAGGAGAATATGGGGAACTGGCTGGTAGCCAATCTGAGAAACCAAAAATTTCCAGAAATGACGGAAGCCATCTGGACAGGGGAAAGCTATGAGCCTCATCTGTATACTGACAAGATGAGAGGGCCTGGTGACATTTGTCTCAATTATATGTAAATATAATAACAGTACAAGGCAGCATATAAAAAGGGCAAATAAGCAGCCACGGTAATGAACACCACGAAGTTCAGGGTAGGAAGAGATCAGTGTGAACCAGAGCATTCAAAGATCTGGAACACTGACTGGTCCTTGGATACTGGTGAAGACTGGGTTGTCTACGGAGGGTCTTTCAAGTAGGAAAAATGGCTGAGCTGAGGTGTGGAGAGAATACGTGCACAAGAAACTGACAGTGAAGACAGCAATTGATAAAGTTAATCTGGCCTCCCGTGTGGTACAGAATAGGAGAAATGTGTAGGGGTGTGTGAAAATGGTTAGAAAACTCTTCATAGATATATCAGGAGAGCAGTGGAATATAATTAGATTGGCATAACTTTTACTTACCGTTTTCTAAAATAGCACTTACAGGGAAAAAAAAGAAAGTCTAATTAAGGGAAGTATGGTCTTCTATTCACTCTTCAATTTCCATTCATACTTTTCCCATGGTTACTTCTACATGTCCCAGTGGATATGGCTGTAAGCCACAGCTTCCTTGTTTATAAAATAAGTACGCCCTCTTCATGATCCACTGAAGTTTCTAGTGCAGTTCTAATGGAATTCTCTCTCTCAATCTGTCTCTCACAGGTCTGGTTGAGACTTCCATTTTGGACATACAACTATGTTTGCATAATTTTCTTAGGTATTTCAAACCCCAGGTATTAATAGATTTCTAGGTAATGATAGTTACAATAGACTAGCACCACATAAAACATATTATTTTCCCTCATTTGGAGGTCCTGAAAAAGAATCTTTTCAGTAGGTGTATAAACTGACCCACTATTTCGTTTGCTGCTAGCCCCACTTATGGTTGATATGATACAGCTGGCTTACATCCCTCTACCAGTGTTCAAGTAGGACAAAAAAAAAAAATTCATTCAACTTGAGCAATGACTGGGTTTTCTGAGGACATTCTCATAATTACAAATACTCACTTGAGCTCTTCAGCAGGATTCTCAGTAAAAGACCATCATCATGCAGTAGAGTTTCTAGAAGCAGATTCCAGTTACAGCCTGGCTGGGATAAGAGAAGTTTCAATCGACCCTTGGCTGTTAGTCGTCCAGATGATGGAGCCCTTTCAAAATGCAAGATAACGATAGATAATGAAGTTAATTCATCTATGAAATTAATAGCCTTAAAGTACAGATGTAATACTAACTCCTTTAAATGTCAATTCCTCCCAGATTACTCTGAAAATGCTTTCATGCTTGCTTACTTTAGGGTTGCTCTGGGAAGGAATTACATTTAATCTCAACTAGCTAAAAGCAAATTAACGTTTGGTAGCCTGCCAAATTTAAAACTGATACAAAATTACCATGCCTATATTTCATAAGACTATGTCTGGTTTTGTTTCATGCAGCAAATTAAAATTCTTTATGCATTTATTTTAAATGCATTTATTTGTTCATTCACAAATACATAAGTGCCTACTATGTACTACTAACTCCTTTCATTATTCATAGGAAGAAAGTTACAGTGGGTTTAGACTACTTTGTAATTTGACATGTATTGTGATTGCTGATAAAACTAAAGGAACTCAAAGCTTCTGTCCAGGGTCAACCAGAATCTAATTATTTAACACATAAAGCCTTAAATCAACATGCAATTATCAGAACCACTCTTACCGTCACACTGCTACCTAGTTGGGTAATCATTTCATCAAAGATAAGTAATTCCAAGGCAAATAAGCTTCTACTTGGGAAATGATCATCAGTGTTGAGCAGAAAATCAAATCAGATCTCCACATTACTACATTTACCAATGAATTGGCAAGAGATAAGGAAGTAAAAGTAGAAACTGAAAACTGATAACATTACTCGCTTTTTCCTTTTAAGATCTCAAAGTTTAGATGGGCTAAAGATCACAACACCTGAAATGAGCTTACAACCACCACAGCAGAAAAGGCAGGAAATGATGGAACTCAATCTGGTTGCAACCATAAGGGTTGTGGGAATAAGGTGGAATTGAGGAGGAATGATGTGACTCAAACGGAAAGGTGTGAATGAGAACACCATATGCTTAGGAAAGCAGAACAAAGGGTATCGCTGAGAGAGAGGATTTGCAGCAGAATTTCCAGATGACATTTACTGAGTGCTGAACCATCCAGTTAACAGCATAGTCTAGCCAGTGGTTTTCAAAGTTTGGGTCTTGGCCCAGCAACATCAGCATCATTTGAGAACTTGTTAAACATGCAAATTCCCAGGCTTCATCCCAGAAATCTGTTTGTGTCTGTCCATGTTTCAGAAATCTGTGTGTTAATAAGCTCCCTCTAAGAGAATCTGATGCCCACTCAGGTGTGAGAACTACTGTGGACAGAAGTGCTTCCTGGAGCACAGGCAGTACGGACAGACCTAGCTGGTACCATTTCTCTTCCCTTTGAGCCTCTGTGCCCAGACAGATCCACCGTGACTGCCATCCATTCAATGAACTCCCTACAGTCCTTTACTTATCTTAATTCTACCCATCCTTCAATTTGCAGCAAAAATATCACTTTCTCTGTGTAGTCTTCACTAAAAATTTCTCTGCATAGGAGTTTCATTCTGAATTAAAGCATTTATGGCAAGTACACACATTTAGCACTGTATTATTTTATCTATTAAAGCTTATCTGTCCACTCAGAGTCAGTCCTTGTCAGGACGCTTGCTTTATACCCCAAAGCTGTTCCTGGTAAACTAAGCATATTGACGGCCTCTGTAAATGTTAGCTGACTGACTCATATGATCACAGATGGGTAGGCAAACTCTTAAAAAAAAAAAAAAAAAAGAGGATACTTTGTCCAAAGACTGATTTAAGCAAAAGGAGAGGATCTGAAGATACCAAGTAAAATTTCAAAGCCTTCCCCTTGGCTTGGCTTGGCATATGGTACATCTCACAACATGACTATGCTCGAAATCCTTCAGTCTCACATGAACTTTGGACCAACTCAAACTTCCCAAGTGAGACTTTCTGATAATGTAACTGAAAACAGAGAAACTCCTGGGTCATTGGTGGGTGGGTGTGAGCTAGGCCAACTCCTGCCCTGGGTGGGTGGTGAAGACAGAAGCAATGAGTTCAACTTAACTCTCATACCAGAGGAATCACGTCCATCCGTTGAGAAGTTCTGAATTACTTTGGGCATTCCCAGATTGGTCTGGCTCTTGCAGAAGTTCCCAATATAGTACCAGAGAAAGACTCCACTAGGTGAGCACTTTGGACTGAAATACTGAGGCAGATCCTCACAATGGCTATCCGTAAACCCATCCTAAACCCCACGTGCTGACTTCTAGAAATATGCTTGGGAAGGTTCAGTAGATGAAAAGCAGCTAGTTGGTAGTTAGTTATATATTAAAAGCAACTTAACTTTTAAACATTTCCTACCTATGTATTTTGCTTGAGTTGAGTACTGATTTAGGGATACATTTCATATACTGAAAGATCCAGTTTGGTGGAGGGTAGAAAATAAGGGAAGGGGATGTTGAGAGACAGTCTGAAGAAGGAGATAGGAGCCAGACTACAGAGGGCCTCATTAGCCAAAGTGGGGATTTGGGACCAGTTGAAGAGTTTAAGGGAGATGAGTTTCCTGATCTGGCTACAGTGTGGACAGTGGATTGGAGGAAGTGAGTATATTTGCTCAGCCCTTTAGATATGTAATAAAACTAAATAATCTGAAGGTCATTTCATACCACTTCAACTGAATACCTGGTTATAAATAAAATCTCTTATTTACCAGATGGGAAGCTGTTTGTTGAAATGTACTGCAATTCTTGGATTTTTCAACTTATCACAGATTTTGAAATGTACAGTAGAATGACTCACTATGAGGAAAAATAAAATATTACAAACATTCCTCAATCACTAAGCTCCAAGTAATAAATGCATTGAGGAGTCTGTGTTAGGCATATGGAGAAGCATATGTTCCCTCATCCTTTGAGCTGGTAGAACTGTGAAAGTGAGATTAGCCTCACAAAAAAATGACAGAAAGGGAAATTTTATACACATATATATTTTATATATATGTTTCAAATATGTACATGTTGAATTCCACTATAATACAAAAAAGAGAGCAAAAATTTATAAATCCACAGGAACTCATAAAGCTTGTATTGGGAGACAGAATGAATTTATGGCTGGGTTTTATTAGGCTTATACTCTAATAAGTGCTACATTTCTGAGGCATGAATTAGCCTAAAGAATTTTTTAAGTCCTGGGAGTAAGGAGTGATATAATAATAGAGTTCAATCATTACTGGTTATGAAACTAACAAATTATTTTTATAGACTCACCATGCAAAATCTGAGCTGTATTTGGGTGTGTTTACTTTATGGAAACTTATCAGGTAGTTCACTTGCAATTACTGCAATTTTTTAGTATGAAATCATACTGCAGCAGAAAGTTAAAAAAAAAAAAAATTCACTCTATCGGCAAACACTAGCCTGACTTCCAGTCATGGTTGTGCATGAGGCACAGGGCAAGAGAAGCTCTATAATAGGTTCAGGCTGTATGACCATGGGATTTACTGATCCCACCATATTTGTTTCATGCAGATGCTATCAGACTAGAAAAACACTGGAATGGACTCTACAATGCACAGCTGGGAATAACACCCAACAATGTCTAGGAAAAGTTCTTCAGGATTTAATATTTACTTTGAACCAATAGCCATTTTATAGTACTATGTCCCTAACAGATAAACTACATGAGTCTGGGTGTCAAGAGTGAAAGTACCAACGGATCCCTCTCAGCAGCGCTCCTGATGACCCATTTGGAGAATGTGTGTTTTCTGTTCCCCTAAATCCCCATGGATCATGTAGGATTAGAGGTCCTGGTTTCCACAGTGGGGTGAGTTGGAGTATGCACACCTCTACCAGGGTACTGTCAAGAATTCCACTAAACTTGTAATATAACACCTGCCACCCGGTCATTTGTGGATTCCAATGCCAGCAGTCTAGCAGGGAAAGAAAGGAGTTACTCTACTGGCAAGAGTAATGAACCCCAATTACCACTGAGGAATTGGAGTTGCTACTGCATAAAGGGAAGAGGGAAGAGTACATCTGTGACTCAAGGGATTCACCAGGGTATCTCCTGATGCCCTCATGAATGTTAATAACCACAAACATGTTATAGAAGTAACAACATTCTAATAAGGGAATGGTAGTCAGGGGTTCAAGTCCTCAAGGATGAACGTCTCAGTAACTCCGCTGGGCAAGCAACATAAATCAGCAGATATGATGGTTGAGGGACAGGAGAAGATGGAATAAGTGGTAGGGGGATGTAATGATGATTGTCACTTGCAGACTCAGGAATAATTGCAGTAGGGGATACTCTAGCTTGTTCCATGAACTCTGTTGCAACAATACTTTTTTTTAAGAGATGTTTTGACCAGGCATCACCTTGAAGAAGCAATGATGAGGCTCAGAGAACTTAACATGGGTAATGAGTGGATTTCATTAGTGTAAGGCATACGCCAAAGTAGATGTTGTCAATGTCCCCATATCCTCTTGCCCTTACCAACCCTCCGTTGATGTGGCCTGCATTTCTCTGCCTTCCGACAAGACAAGTTGGAAGTGCCAGTGAATTCACAATCCCGGAGCAGCCTTTAACCAATGACTGATGTAAATTGCCAAGTAAATACCTCCACAGCCTTGGTCCCTTGGTGGGATAACTCTCATATATATGCCTTGCACACAAGCCCCAAGAATTTCCCCAGGAGGTTTAAGCTCTGGTTATTCCCTCAGTAGTTGGCTTGATTACATGAATCTTTATTTGCTATCTTTCTTTCTTTGTCTCACTTACCCACTCTCCTTCCAGTGTTCCCTCCACTTAGAAAACAAACTACTTTCACTTAAATATTTGTCTAAGGGTCTGCTTCTTGGGGAGATCTAAAATAAGACATGCACAGAGACACTTGGCATTCATCTCAGAAACTATTTAATAGTCACTTAGCTAATAAATATGATTACTGGACCAATCCAGGTCTTTCTGACTTTAAAACCCATGTTTATTCTTCTACTCCATGTTGCTTTTCATTCTACCTGGTTGATATCTGGTAGGTAAGTTGTATTTTTCCAGCACTGAGTATGTTGGTCTCCATTCAACCACCTGATTGAGGACACCATCTTTTCAACCCAAAATCAAGTTTGTGGTCCCAAGGCTGATTCTCAAATTGGAACCAAGTTATTCAAGGAATCTAGGGACTGATTTCAACCAGATGGCTTCTGTCATGGATTACAGGACCAAATTTATACCAGAGACCATAAGTTACAGGATTCAAGGGCGCAACGAAAAAGAAACTGAGAGTAAAGCCCTTAAAGTGAGAAAACAAAAGCAGAGGAGAAGCCCTGTGTTGCTGCACTACTCTGGGCTTTCCTTCACAATGTTCCTAGGAAAATAAGTAAATACAAATATTTAGAGCAACTTTGTCATCTTTCTCTAGAAAAATAACTTGAATACTTTTGAGGGGGAAAAAACAACCTCACATATTTTTCTACATTACATTAACCAAGAGTATACAGATTATATGTATTTATAGCACTGAAAATGTTTGCACATATTTTATCTTGAAAATGGGTATAGCCAACTCTCTCTGATCTTTATAATTAAAGGTAGTTCAATAAAGATAAATGAGACAAGGTTCACTGTACACTTGCATAGTGGACTTGCCTTGATTTTTTAATAACTCTGTCTACCAGGATAGACTGATACTCTAAAAGGGTCTCTTTTTTTAGAGTTGATTGTATATATACTTTCTGGTGTACAACTTAGAGGGTAGATATTCAAACTATGAAGGGTGATATTATTTCCTAATTTTAGCTAAATTAAATTTTTACATGGGATGACCCCATTTCTCCCAAATCACCCAAAGATCTTGGTACCAAACTCACAGCCTTAACTCTACATATTAATGTTACACGGGTTAGCATATTCCATTTCTAAAAATGTATAAAATAAAATTTCAATTTTTTAAATGATATTACATATCAACCATCCCTTTTGGATCCCCCCTAAAGTGCTAATCTAACACTTGAGTCACTAAGATACTAGACTCAGTGATCACTCAGCCATCCCTTTTGAGGAACAGAAGTTAGCTCTCTGGAGCCTTTAACTATTTGGTCCCTGTCTACCAGATAATAAATACTTGTTACAAAGAGTTCAACAAAGGTCTTCCCCGGCATCATGTTTCAGGTAAGTAAAACTCAATGAGAAAGTGGTTTAATATTCTATCCACTTTATCACACTTATGGGGAGTCCATTAAATATGTCTGGGCAACTGATAAAATCTGCCACTTTCTGAAACATATAGCTTTTTACTAACACAGGAGTACTGAATGACTCTTTAGTGATGAGGCACTTTAGCTCATTTAATTAATCCTCATGACTCTGGTAGGAGAGTATCTCAAAAGTTAAGGAAGGAAAATATTTCAAGATGGAAGAAGTAAAGAATGGTATTGCAAGCTGTGTGCAAGTAGGTCAATAAGATTGTATTGTGTATATGTTTTAACTTTTTCACCAAAATATAAACTATTTCATATACAGGGAAACTGAAGCTCATGTAGGTTAACTAACTTTCTGAGATTGCAAGACGATACAATACAAATCATGTATGTCTAATGTGGAAACTAATAGTTTTCTGTTATCTCATTGCTGGCTTCAATACTATACTCTTTTTTATTTAATAGCTTTATACCATAATAGAAAAGGGAAAATATTAATAGATATCCAGTTATATCAAGTACCTAGCTCATCTGACATTTTAACTTCTTTTAATAACTGATCCACAGATGTGACTTTCTAAAAATCTCTCTCTTTTTTTAAAAATATTTTATTTATTTGACAGAGAAAAACACAACCAGAGAGGGAACACAAGCAGGGGGAGTGAGAGAGGGAAAAGCAGGCTTCCCGCCTAGCAGGGAGCCCGATGTGGGACTCGATCCCGGGTCTCCGGGATCATGACCTGAGCCGAAGGCAGTTGCTTAACCAACTGAGCCACCCAGGCGCCCCTAAAAATCTCTTTTTTTAAAAAAAGATTTTACTTATTCATTTTAGAGGGAGAGATGGAGAGCGGGTGAGGGAGCAGGGGGAGGGGCAGAGGAGCAAGAAGACTCCATGCCAAGCATGCAGCCAGATGTTGGGGCTCAATCTTACCACCCTGAGATCATGACCTGAGCTGAAACCAAGAGTCGGATGCTCAACTGAGCCACCCAAGTGCCCTCTAAAAATCTTTTCAAGGATTCAGCTGCTTGTCCATCCCCCACTCTGGAACAACCACTTAAGACCTTTGGTGTAAAAAGGTTCTCATTTCTTCTCCCCTGACTATTGGCTCTGTGTCAAGCTCAGCATCTCATCAGAGTACAAGATTTCTAAGCTCTTCTCAGTCCTGTGGAACAGCCTGTCAGCAGCAGCTGAGAGACCAAAACTCTTTTCCATCTTCCTCCCTAGATGTTTTATTCCAAGGATACTAGAAGCCACCTCCTCAACAAGACCATCCTTCCTCTGCCTGAGCCTTACCATTCAGAACAAATGTTCAAAAAGAGCTAAAGGTACCATTTAATATGGCAATATCTGAAATAAAACTATAATAATTCATGTATTCCTTCAACCACTCATTCATTCAACTACTATCTTTTGGCTGACTTCTAGGTGCTAGGCCATGAATATACAAGAGTAAGCAAAAACAGTCACTGTTATTACAGAATTTAGTGGAGAATACATATATTGTTTAAATGACCATACAAATAAAGATTAAATGACAACCATAAAAACTCACTGAAGGAAAAGGAGAAGATGCTATTACAAGATGCAGTAAGAAGTGAACCTGTTTTTGTGATTGATGAAAGGCTTCTCTATGGAAGTCACATTGGAGCTGGGATATGAAGAGAGGTTGTCATTAACTACGTGAAAGAGAATGAAAACATTTCGAGGAAAAGGGAAAGCATGTGCAAAAATTGTGTGGCAGAAAGGAGAATAGCATGGCACAGAACGATAAAAAAGGCTAAGTGGATGCAGAGCAGACTCCCAGGATGTGTGGTATCAGAAGAGGTTGCAGAGGTGGGTAAGCCACATCTCTGTAGGTCTTATAGGATGCTGAATGTTTTGTTTGTATTTAGGGACAAAGGAGAATTCATGGAAGGTTTTTAAGCCATAAATATGAAATGATCAAATTTAGTTTTGAAAATAGATTTGGGTTTGAGAAATCTCTGGCTGCATTTCAGAAAACATTGGGAATAGGAGTCAACATATATACGAGAAGAGAACTAAGAAGTCATTATAGCACTGAGGACAGAGATGATTATTTGGACTAAGGCGAAGGTGATGCAATGGATAGCAAATTGTAAGGGTTAAAATAATGAGACTTAGCAATGGACTGCATATGGTAGGAGAGAAAGAGGGACATATTCAGGTTGTCTCCTATGTCTCTGGCTTGTACAATGGCATGGAGGTACTATTAGCCAAACCACGGGATAATGGAAGAGGATCTATCAGAATATCTTAAGTCCTTTTCGTCATGTTGAGTTTGAGGTGTCTTTGTGATCTCCAGGTATAAACCTCAGGAAGGCATTCAGGTATGGTTGGCACCCATTAACATATAGGTCTATAGTCCCAGAAGAAGTAAAAATTAGAGATTCTTGGGGACTCACAGGGAGTACACAAAGCCATAGGCATCTTATCACCTCCCCTGTAAAAGTTCTGTGATAGACACTAAAGACGTTCAACATTTAATAGGCAGGTAAGGAGATGAACTGGCAAAGGAGACAGAGAAACAGCAACAGAAAAGGAAGAAGAAGATTGGGAGACTATGTTGGGAGGGAATCTGGACTGTTTCACAAGATGGAGGAAGTGGACAATGGTATTACATGCTGTTGTCAAGTAGGTCACTAAGATAGTACTGCTTACTGATATGTAACTATTTGAGGAAAGGGGCTTTGTCCTCAGCTTCATGGCTTACCTCTTTCCTCACCATTAACACCTAGCACAGTGTCTTACTTAGAGAAAAAAATTTAAATGCGTTTATAGAGAAAATGAATGAACACCTCTTGGTGAACTAGGTAAAAGGAAAGACCCACAGAGCATATATAATATAATGTAGCCAAAAGTAGCTTAATATATTTGGGGAAAGAAAGTGTATATAAATCTAAGACAGGTTTATGCTGAGTAAAACTAAACAGAAACAAAAGCAGAGTAGAAAGAAATACCTACAGCTCATAATGGACTGGCCACGAATCAAAACATCATGTTGTCATCATAAAAGAAAATGAGCAGTATAAAATGAATGGGCTGTTTACTCACACTGATTATGTTGCAATTTCAGTATGCAGTTATGACCTACTTAGGGAAGAAAGGCCGGAAAAATATTAGGAAATATTTAAAGAACCACAAGGAGATAAAAGTTTGGAAAATAATAAAAAAGCATTATAATGCAATGGTATAATTGACTAAGATAGTATTCTTCCTTGAACGTTTATATGAAAGCACAGTATGGTGTCATAGTATTAACCTTGAGATTAATATATCCTCCACATGCCTTCATTTAATCTAGTATGAAAATGATTACCCTTTCTAAATCAACTCACATTGTTAGCCTATACCAGTGCTTGGGATAATGACTACAGTACATTTTACTTACTGCTTTGAAAATACATTTATTTTCCCTAAAGCAAACTCTTCTAAACTCTATGCCAGGGGTTCTAGGAGAACATGAAAAATTCTATTTTTACCAATTTATATACTTCATAGGCTTTTACTAGCAATCCTACAGACAAATTTATGGGTCATACAACTGTGTATACATTTGTAACTCTTAATTTAAGTCTCAATTTCATGTCCTCTCCCTTGCTTTGGTTCTTCCTTCTAATCTACCTTTAATTCATTATCTTAATATATTTGATATTTGTTAAAGGCCACATTAAATCCATTCTAAAACAATGCATAGTTTCAAATAAATAAGCAAGTAGGTGAATAAATTAGTAAGATCCTTCATTAGATATTCAGTCATCTCTCCTCTCAACCTCACCTTTTCCAAAATAAAAAAGCTTCATATATTTTTACTTTTTCATTATCCAAGCCATGTATTTCTCAGAACAGTTCACTTTAGTTGCTAAAGTGAGGAATGGAGTTTTGAAGGATAATTTGGGGGTGACGAACACAGAGAAAGAGCCGATATTTGTGAGAAAAGTAGATGGAAGTGGGGATTTTCAAGGTCACATGACAGTGGTTCAGGTATTCACACTGCAGTATTTCACAAATGCAAATCAATACCTGGAGTTATCTGAAATTACTTCTATTGTCGTCCTGGGTTCCTCCAACTCTACCACTGTTCTGAGAGCGTTAGCTCTTAAGTCACATGGATCATGTCTTTCTTTTTTTTTCTTTTTTAAAGATTTTGTTTATTTGACAGAGAGAAACACAGCGAGAGAGAGAACATAAGCAGGGGGAGTGAGAGGGAGAAGAAGGCCTCCCACTGAGCAGGGAGCCAAATGTGGGGCTCAATCCTGGAATTCTGGAATCATGACCTGAGCAGAAGGCAGACGCTTAATGACTGAGCCACCCAGGTGCCCCAAGGATCATGTTGTTCTAAGCATATTCTATGGACCCGTCAGAGAATAATTATCAGAAGGTACTGCCCTCAATGGAGGGGAGCTCATCCTGTGCCTTCCACAGAGAATTCTGAAAAGCAAAGAAGAGAACCAAAGGTATTCCAGGAGAAAAAACTTCATAAATAAAGATCTTAAGCTCAGAATAAACAATAATGAAAGTGAAAAGTATGGAGTAACTGTGTCTTAAGAGATAAGAAAGGAGGCTAACAACTTGAGTAGGGAAGGCTGTTAGGTACTCCAGATAATAATCCAGCCAGTGTGGGCCATGCAGACGCTACAACAGATTCTTGAGCAGAAGTGTGATATAATGACAACAGTATTTGAAATATATTAAATAACAGTAAAATGGACTATGGTTGTTGTAATAGGTTGGAGAGAAAGGATGGTTCTAAGAGAACTATCAAGAAAGAATCAACTGAACATGGTAATACACTAGGAAAGGCAGAGCAGAGATCAATATGGAAACTACTGTCAAGATTCTACCTGGAAGTGTTTAAGAATGATGACACTCCTCATACAAAAGACTCTATGCTTGGGAGACAAGGGAAGAGTAGAAGAAAGAACCAGCTGAGGACATCATAGTGGATTTCCAGTAATAATAGTGGGTCATTTGAAAATATGAGCAGCTGGACATAAAATATTGGGCGTAAAGGTAAGTGCTCAGAGCTGGAGAAACAAAACTAGAAATCATATGTCTAGTGGTTAGAGGGTAAGCCATGTGAACAAAAGAGCAATAAAAAATGGGGGTTCTTTATGCTTTTAAAAAAACTTTTATTTTAATACAGGTGGTCCCGACTTATGAGGTATGGTTCTACTTATGATTTTTCAGCTTTATGATGGTGTGAAAGTGATACACATTCAGTTGAAACCACACCACAAATTTTGAGATTTTGACCTCTTCCCAGGCTATGATTTGCTGCCCAATACTCTCAGGACGCCGGGTGGTGGCAGCGAGCAGCAGCTCCAGCAGCCATGTGATTGCAAAGGTAAATAATCTAAACCCTGACGACCACTCTGTACCCATACAGCCATACAGTACCCATTCTGTGCTGTTATTCACTTTCCATACAGTACTCAAGATATTACATGAGATATGCAGCACTTAATTATAAAATAAGTTCTGTTTTAGATGATTTTTGTCCAATAGGCTAATGTCAGTGTTTGAAGTAAATTTAAGGTAGGTGAGGCTAAAAAGTTATGTTTGTTATATTAGGTGCGTTACGTGCATTTTTGCCTTAACTATATTTTCAACTTATGATGAGTTCATCAAGACGTGCCCCATTACAAGTCCAGAAAGATCTATAAAATTAAATTGTTTGCATTATATAAAATTCAGAAACTACAGAAAATAATACATAAAAAGCTTAAAAGTGCTTGTAATCCTACCATACAAGATAAAAGCAGTAACCTCCCAAGCATATAGCCTCTCAATTTTGCTTTTCTATACATACATTATTATGTATATACAATATGTAAAGTAGTATGGCATAATTTGACACTTTCAACTGTGCCCCACTTTCCAGTAACTGTTCATCCCCTAAGGAAACATGGGTCTCACATCCAGCAAGCTTGAGGAATCCACATACTAGATCCCTCCCTTGGAGATATATATTATAAATTAGTACATAAGTACTAATACATTAGTACATAAAAAGAGACTTTACATAAAAGATAACTGACCATCCTAGATTTGTTATGCACACCTGTTAATATCACTCTGAACATCTGCTCTCTCACTGACAGGTGAAGGTGTAGTTGTCAGAGGCTAGAATTTTGGAAGAAGACAAGCCTAGGTTCAGAGTCAGCCCCCCAGCATGGTCCTCTTTAGAAAGTCGCCACCTATGCATCACTTCACTCTCCACGAAAGAAGCACAGGAATAGGTACCCCACAGGTCGGTGTGATACTTAAAAGAGATAATGTACGTGAAGCACCTAGAATGTTTGGTACACAGTTATCACTGGAAAAACTGGCCTGGTTTTGATGCTGTCATAATGACTAACTGCAGCTTCCCTTTAACTAAAAATCATAATTATTTGTCATTTAAAAATTTTCAAAATCAACCCTTTCAATGGCTCAACAGTCATGTATCATATGACTATCCCATAATTGATTTGTGTAATTTTATACTGTGGGACATTTATTTCCATTTTTTTTTCACAAATAATGTTTCAATGCTAAGCCTTCCAAATAAAGCTTCAGCAGCTGCTCTGATTCCTTATGATCAATTCCTAGAAATGAAATTTCTGGATAAAGAAGAATAAGTATTTTTAAGGTTTTTGACACAGCTTCCTAAACTGTCCTCTGGAAAGCTTGTACCAAACTTCATTTCTACTATGGGCTGAGTAGTGACTCCCATGCTCTAATGTTTCTGTTAGGACAGTGGTGGACATCTATTACAAAGACAAGTCTTACTACATTTATGCTTACTTTAGGTACAGAAGAGAGAAAGAAGTTAAACACGAGAAGTGGCTGTGTGAAAGATAAACCCATTTCCATGCTGCTTGTCCAAGTCTCTAGGGCTGAACGAGCCTGAAATGGAAATCTTACAGAGCAATGCCTGAATGAAGATAGTCTCAATGGTTATAGACTAAGATGAAAGTAGCAGTACTGGGGCGCCTGGGTGGCTCATTTGGTTAAGCATCTGCCTTTGGCTCAGGTCATGATTCCAGGGTCCTGGGATTGAGTTCTGTATTGGGTTCCTTGCTCCTTTTTTTTCTCTCCTTCTCTGTCAAATAAATAAATAAAATCTTAAGAAAAAAAAAAAAAAGAAAGAAAAGAAAGTAGTAAAACTAATAGATTAAAGAAACTGAAAACATGGAAAACAAATAGGTCGAGAAGTTTGGGAACTCATCAAAATAATATATAGTTTTGTTTAATTCACACTGTAAAAGGTTCAGTTGTTTAATTTCTTATTTTTGCAGTAATGAGTATTAAAAAGTCAACTATTTAATTCTCAATACATGAATCTACTTGCATACAAGCTACTGGGTACTGAGATGACAGGGTATTGAAGGTATTCTGTTTCCAGGAATCGATCAAAAGGAATTCATCAGAGATGGTGAAAATGAAGTAACAACAATACACTAAGGTCCTTGAAGGCAGGGTCTATGTATCACAGATCTCAGATTCCCCATTTCCTATATGGAGATAGCAACTTATAAGTAAACATGAATATATTTGTTGTGTTTACAGAGATTTTGTGTACCAAATTTACACAGCATCTGTTCATGGGCAGGACTCTTGTTCTTCAAGAGTGAGAGACAGTCACTCAATTTAGAGAGTGAAATCACTGATAGTGTACTTCCAAGACGAATCAAGAATGTAGAGGAATTAACAGTATCTCCTTCGCTATACATGATATTTTTATCACAGATACCAACGAAAGGTACTTTCCAATGATATACTCAGCAAAGAATCAAACTGACATTCTATATAATGCCACAAAATGTCATCAGATTATTCTGCAAGTATATTTCATGCTTTAAATGATTTTTCTTATGCTTAAATGCTGTTAATTAAATAATAAAAGTGAAAGACCCTATTCATAATTTTTTAAAGTTTCTTCTCTCTCAACTTTCACCTAAGACTCTAGTTTATTACATGAATTATACAGTTTTGCTGTCTTTGTTTTATTTTTTTGATAATTAGTTGGAGAACTGTCAAATCCCCGTTAATCAAGAAGGATGAATTTTAAAATGACTAAGCAATTAGCTAAAACAGAACTAAAAAGTTCACATTTTTCTGTTACAACAGTAAAGCTACAAGTTAGCAGAATGATTATGATGCTTGTATACTGGATCCTTGAACTAATAAAAAGATGAGTAATACTTTTTACTTACCTGTATACTATAAAAATTGTAAGTTCTTTTTGTGAGATGCATTTACCTCCATGTATAAAAGTTTCTATTAAGCATTAAAGGGATTGTAGAATTATACATAGTGTAGCACATAAAGGTTCTCACCCGAGTAAAGAAGGGTAGAAATGTGATATGCAAGAAAACCAATGTAGTGGTTGCTTGAAAAACGGTTTTATGGAATCTGAAGCAGAATCATCTATGCCGTGCTGAAAAGTCCTGGGAAAAATAAAATAATTATTTCAGAATACACAGGAAATATTAACCATGAAGACCATCAAAACTCTTTATTTTCATCAGTATTCAGAGTTAATATATATATATATATATATTTTTTTTTTTTTTTTTTTTTGAGAGAGAGAGAGAGTGTGTGTGTGAATGATTGGGAGAATCTTAAGGAAATCTCGTGTTCAGCTTTACAAAGCCCCGGGTTGATCTCATGAGCCTGAGATCATGACCTGACTTCAAATCAAGAGTTGGGTGCTTAACCGACTGAGCCATCCAGGCACCCCTCGAAGTTCATGATTTTACACAAAATAGTATTGTGCTAGAATGGACAATGCACCCCTCCACTTGGGATCTATGTTAATAGGTAACTCAGAGGCCCCTGCATAGCAATTCTTACACTTGGAAAAGTAAGACGATACCATTATTAGGTAAAAACTACCATTATAAAATTTGTCAAAAATAAATGAATAGGGCACCTGGGTGGCTCAGTGGTTAAAGCCTCTGCCTTCGGCTCATGTCATGATCTCAGGGTCCTGGGATCAAGGCTCACATTGGGCTCTCTGCTCAGCAAGGAGCCTGCTTCCTCCTCTCTCACTGCCTGCCTCTCTGCCTGCTTGTGATCTCTCTCTCTGTGTCAAATAAATAAATTTTAAAAAATAAATGAATAAAGAATAGGACAGTGTATACTATTTATATCACCTTCCTCAATCTGGATTAAATAAATGTCAATATTTTGTCATATTTGCTTCATTACTCTAGAAATGTTTAGCACAGCTACCACTCTTTATTCTTTAAAGTGATTTATAAATATTAAACAATTAATGAGAATTTATAATTAATTTTGTATGCTACAAAAGCCTAGAGAGGGCTTATAAAGAAGAATTCAACTGTAAAATATATGGCTATGATTGTAAAATTGGAACAATGTGGCCAGAATATCTGGCCTACAATTATCTTTGGAGATGTGACTGTAACATTTTTCTATGTTGGCCCAAATTCAACAATAAATCTTGATGTAATAAGAAAGAATCTGGTACATAAAATCTTTAGTAGATAGCTTGGCTAATAAAATCTTTATCATAACAGGAGACTATATTTGCCTACATGGAATTAAGAATAACAACTGGGAACATTTTAGTAATGGAACTGTTTGAAGTGGTACTATCTCTCTTTATATATAGTACAGGAGCAACAGCATCTTTTAAATAATATGTAGAACAGAATTCCATTTTGAAAACCCACTTGGACCTTTTCATTCCATATCCCGCTTCTTGTTTTCTCACATTTTCCAAATGTGACCTGTCCCCCCCCAATTTGTCTTGCCAGTAAAAAAGCTACTAATTAACTATACTTCAATATTTTTTAGACTTCTAAACTATCTCTTCTTTGAAAGCCGTTTTTTCTTAATAAATTTCAGAAAGAACAAAATTTGTTAAATATGCTTCAAATGAGGCTGTCATGTTTCCAATCCCTACATTACACTGTGTGAACTAAGCAGAAGCCTAGGTCAGGATACCGCTATATGCTTTTTGTAAGGAGTCTGGACTTCATGCCAGTCATGGGGAATCGCTGAAGAGTTTATAGCATGAGAGTTATATCACCTATTTTATATTTTGTAAAAATTACTTAAGCAATAATGCAGGGAAATCTGGAGGGATCAAGGCTGGAGTAAGGGAGATAATGAGATGATATTTCAGTAGACCAGACAGAAGAGGACAATGCCCTAAACCAAAGTGAGAAGCAGAGGAGAAAGTAAGTAGGAGGCAAGTATAAAAAACTTAAACATAAAATTAAGGCATTTACTTCCCTAAAGCCATGGGGTTGGAGATGGCACAAGGGAGATGGTAGAAAGGAGAAGGGTTAAGAGTCAAGAGAACCGTGGGAGGTCTCACAGGTATTTTACTTAGTTTCAGATACGTTGAGGGAGCTGTAGGCATTTGAAGTACATCTAAAGAGAGTCATCCAATAGAAATTTGGATTTGCTGAGGTAGCCTATACAAGAGATATCTGGGTGGAAGGTACTGATGTGGAAGCCACAATGGTAAAACCATGGGGATGGGTGAATTCACCCAAAGAAAGAGTGTTAGAGGAAAAAATGGTTAAGAACAGAGCTCTGGGGCGCCTGGGTGGCTCAGTGGGTTAAAGCCTCTGCCTTCGGCTCAGGTCATGATCTCAGGGTCCTGGGATCGAGGCCCGTGTCGGGCACTCTGCTCAGCAGGGAGCCTGCTTCCTCCTCTCTCTCTGCCTGCCTCTCTGCCTACTTATGATCTCTCTCTGTGTCAAATAAATAAATAAAATCTTAAAAAAAAAAAAACAGAGCTCTGGAACACACCAACATTTAAAGGGTGAGGTGAGAAAGAAAAGTACTCAAATGAAACAAAGATGCAGAGGGGGTGAATGCATGAGGGACAACTGGAGTTAGTGACTGGATAGGCACGGATGACGTGGCCCATGCTGTTTGTTTAGTGTGATGGGGGCAGCTGTCGTGCTTGGAGGGAATGATGGGTGTCAAAGTGGAGACAGTGAATACAGACTATGTTTTAGAAGGGAAATACAATAATAGAGAAAGAAAAAAATGCAGAAGAGCCTTTGGGAAAAGAACCAGAAGAGAGAAAGAATATTTAAAAGACTATGGCCATGAAGTAAGAGGTAGATGTGATCAAGAGCGCAGGTAAAAAGATGGGCTTTGCCTGGAAAAAGAGACACGTTGACTGTCAAAGGATTTTAGAGGTGAGTGAGGATCAAGATAATTATTAAAAATAAAAATGAGATGTTAAAGTACATTTATGACAGCCTAGGTTTTCTCAGAAAGTATAGGGCAAGGCCATCTACAAACAAAAAGTGGGATGGGGCAAAGTGGAGGGTTTGGCTGCAGTGGAGGACGACGTTTCGGAGAGAAAGCCACCCAGAGCTAGGACAAAGAGCGGCGGAATCAGAAGGCACAAAAGGCCAGCTAAGTGACTCTCCCAGCTGTATTGCGAACTCTGGGCAGATCAGGCCAAGAGAGTGAGGGTAGGACATTCACTAGCAAGGGAGGTAAGACAGGAGGGTGTTGGGATCACATGAGAAGAGATACAGCAAGAGGTCTGGCAAGAAAGTGGATATCAAAGGAAATCAGGCTGGGGGAAAAGGATGGGACAAGAGATGAGGGGCTTCGTGAGACCGGTAGAGACTGGTGGCTGTGGTAGCCAAACCCCCTCCTAATTTGCCACATACTTCATGAGCCTTTGCATAAAGTCCCATTTGTCCAGTTATTGGGGGGGGGGGAGCAGTTCATTTCTCCAAGAATGAACACCTTAGCTAGAATGTACTTTCTGTCATGTTCAGCTGGCCCTCTGGATGGCTCTACCCCCAAACCGTGTAGTAAGTCTTCCGTGACCATCCTGTCTAGGATATTTCTTGTCTCATCACATCATCCCTCGCTATGCCCTTATTTTGCATTGTTTCCTCTTAGGACTTAACTCTACCCCTGATCCTATCACATTTGCTTTTTGCTGCCTGCTGCGTCCCCCAGGAGAGGGCCACTGAAGACTATTCAGAGACAGTGTGTGGTACATGCAGGAGCTCTGGAGCCAGAGAGACGGAGTTTGTAGCTTGAGTGGACTCTTTACTGGACGTGCGATATTGCTTGATAATTGATCCAGCTTCAGTTTTCTCATTTGGAAAATGTGAATAATAATAATAATAATCACCTCAGACCGCCAGTGTGATGACTGAGGTCATGCGTATAGAGGACCTAGCAAAATACATGCCCATAATAAGGGACCAAGACATGCAAGATATTATCAGCATGTTAACAACAGTGGCAAATACTTCTTAAGAAGGTCTACAACTCTCTCATAGTGTAAGTGGTTATCTAATTACAGTTCCATCCTTGAGATTAGAAAAAATAATGGAGAATCTAATAATAACGGGATGGTTATTTGGAATGGTGTCAAAATTTCTTAAGACTACAAATAACTGGCGAAACAATATTTCCCAGAGCATTTCTGCCAGTACCCAAACTCTTTTATTCCACTCATGGTTTCTCAGTCATCCTGGTAATATTAGGGTTATTTGGCTATAAGAAATGTTATGGCAGATGTTTATGGTCTCAGAGGGGGTGGGATCTGTATAAGCATTTAATTCCACAGCAAGATCCCAAATTAGTGTCATTATTCTGGAGAGTATAACGGGGTGAAAAGTGGCCCACAAGCCTCTTTGGGGGAATGAAATGATAAGCTGGCTATTAGATAACCTCTAATGATGTTTTGGTATACAGTTAAAAGAGGGGGGGCGTTCTAAATAATTCATAGTGGAGAATAAAATACAACCGTGAGAGCCACAGAGTCATATTTTCCGCAAGACATAAAAGAGTTTTGATAGGGCAAATTTAAATACTCTTTTAAAAATAAGTAATTGTCCGCAGGTTGAAGCAGAATACATTTTTTCCCATATCCAAATTAGCAGACTATAAAGATGGTTCTGCTTCAGGGGAAGAAAGTGGGATTTGGGGAAATTCCTTGCCTTGGCCCTTGGTCCAGCCTCAGCTGCCCCTCACCCCCTCCATCACCAGATCATGCAGACTCTGCACTCATCACGGTATGCCACTTGGGCCTTCTGCCCCAGATTCAGTCTCTCATGGTTCTCTGATGTCCAAATGTGTTGCCTTCCTTCCTTTCTTCATTAACAAAACTCATTGACTTTTTGAGCTTATGTAGCCAGCTGCTGCTAGAAGGAAATAAATCTAACACACATCAAAAGTGAGAACAACTGATAAGCTAAAAAGAGCTAGCTGGGCTTTATGCTTTTCTTGTGCCACCCGGCTTTTGGCTGCCCTCCCAGGACAGCAGTGTCTCATAATATGATGCTAATGGAATGAATCTCCAGGATGGAATTGAGGCAGACCAAGGACAACTTGTAAGTTCCAAGGGGCAGAAGGGCCAGGCCAGATGCCTCACTCCTGTGTCTACCACAGAGCCTTAGCTGTTGGAGGTGCTCGAGAAACTTAAGTACCAAGAGAAGACCACAATGTCAGAAGAAGAATTCGTTTGAAATTGAACCCCCAGGACAGTGCTGGAAGACATGAGACAATGAGGATATGCAAGTCCTTCTGATACCCCTGACATCACAATTTACCATAAAGATGTACAGATAATCAAGTTCCATCTACTTTACCATTTTAAACACAATTCTAAGTGATTGTTTTGTTTTCATAAACAGCATCACCCCTGGGCCTCTAGGTAGTTGCCTGAATGTCATTAAGTAAGAGAAATTAAGGGAAGACACTCAGAATCAAATATGGCTCCCCACCTTTCTCCTGCCCCCTTTCGCTTGACAGCATGATAAAAATAACTCTTTGAAGTTAGAAAGTGATGATATTAAGTAGAAAAGGACTGGCATAGTGCTTGGACTAACCAGAGGTACATAGCAGATGCTGGTTTAAAAAAAAAGAAAAAGAAAGAATGAAAAGAATGAATAGAAGGTATTGTCAGACATTGCTTAGTAGAAAGGAGGATGAATTGCAGGGAGCATCTATGAAGAGCAATCTTGGGTGGTATGCTGCCAAAGGGCAGACGGAGCACAAGACATACGGTGCTCTGGCCAAGAAAGACTTGATCTCAGAGGAGAGGACAGGAAACAGCTAGTCAGAGATTCAGAGTGTACTCCTTCTCCAAAGGCAAAGACTAGCCCTCCACCAGTGTTTCACATTATCAGAATCACATATAAGGCTGTTTGATTTTAGGTTTAAAAAAAAAAAAAAAAAAAAGGTTATTTTCCTCAAAAGCAAGATGTAGAAGAAAAGGACAAAAGGAGTCATTTAATCTAAACAAAATGGCTAGAACAACTAACTTCACTTTCTGAATCATCTTGCATTCTGCCATTTATTTTTTACATTTTAATGATTTAAATTTTTATTTCTCTTCACTAATTCATATAGCACAAAATCTACTCATCTTAAGTTGCCAACTAAGTGGTTTCTAGTATATTCAGAGTTGTATAATCTTCACTCTCATCTCATTTTATACCATTTTCATTACCCTCAAAAGAGATGTACCCGTTAGCAGGTACTACCCATTCTCCCCTCCTCCGGGCCTCTGGCAATGACAAATGAATCTACTTTCTGTCTCTTATTTTTTATTTTGGAAATTTCTAATAAAGTGAACTGAACAATATATACTCTTTTGTCTGGCTTTTTTAAAATTTAGCACAAAGCTTTTGAGGGTCAGTCCTGACGTAGGTAGCGTCTGTCAGCACACCATAGCTTTTTTATGGCTGAATAATATTCCACTGCATGGAGAGCTACACTTTGTTTATTCACTCACCAGCTGATGGTCATTCGGGTTCTTTCCACTCTATGCTATTATTAAAAATGCTGCTATAAATACCTGTATGCAAATCTTTATACTGACATACATTTTTACTTCTTTTATGTGTATACCTAGGAGTAAAACTACTGGGTCATAGGACCATATGCTCAATATTTTCATATACTCTATGCTTAATGACTGGAGGAGCCGCCTATTATCAAAGCATGCCAAACATTCTTGAAGCATGGAAAATGAAATTTCAGACCATGCTCTGCTTTGTGAGGGACAGTAAAATAGTTTAAAATAAATAAGTAAATAAACAGGCAAAGACCATAACTTCAAAATACCTAGCGCTGGTTTGAAACCAAACTATAGACACAGCATATTTTGAAATACCTTGGAATTTGGTTATTCAAAACCATATTAGTGCTACAAAATGACCTCAAGATATATCTGCTGGTCAACATTCTGGCTCCTATCTGTTGACCCCAGCCTTTCCCTGGTGTGTCGGCACTTGTACTGAATTTCATTCTTCAGTGTTATTAAATGTTGTGACACTGAGGAGAGTGGGCATGTGTGTGTAAATAAATGTAATCTTAACATTAGAAATTTTATTAGACTTGACTTGATGGCAGACATTTATCTTGCTCGCTGCTGTAACCCTTATGGCTTTATCCCTGTTCTTAATCAGAGAGGCATAGAGGCAACAACACGGATTAAATTGAAACTAAATTGTGCTTAGCTAAAATTCTAAGAATTAAATTTTAATTTGCTATATAGAACCTAAAATTAACATTCTACGCAAGTGAAATGCACCATCGAACACCACGTTTGGGTACGTGTATTAATGTGCACCGAGTACAGCTCTGAATTGTGCACTTTAACTGTCCTGATGGAAGATCTACAAGCAATAGGCATTTTGGAAAATATATGGTGAAAATTTTATGTTTCAGCAGGTCTCTTTCCCTGGAGGACAAACTTAAAGTACTCCTTTTAAAACGTTCTAAAAGAAATCTACAAAGGAGAGTTAAAAGAGAACACATATTTTTGCAAACAGGTTTCATTCTTCCTGAAAAGATTTTAAAATCATGTATTCCTGCCCTGGGATTTAGGGTCCTACACTAAACTCAGAATGGGAAAGACATTCAGTTCATCTGTCACAACTATGTGGAAGAAAGGCAGTCACCTTCAAAAAAGGCGTATCGCATGTAGTTACAAATGTCAGGTACAGTTTATAAAAAATTCAATACTACCGACATCTGATTGTGACTTTTCACCAATTCCTCAAAGCATAGAGTTTAATTTTTAAATGTGAAATAGAGATACACTTTTTTCTAAATACTAAATACTAATAATATGACAATTTCATACCCTGGCTGTGAAAAGAAGCTAAATAAGTATTATCTTTGTAACACACATAGAACTTTTTCCTATTTGGTGAAGAATATGCTGTCCTGTAGATTTCCTTTCTCAATGCAAACCAAAATACATTTCAAAGATTGCACTGATATTCTAGAAAGACAATCATAAAATTTAAATCAACAAGAATAGATACAATTTGTAAAAATTTATATGAACTGAGAAATATTAAAAAGGAAAGTATCTAGACTTTCTGTTCATGCTTCAAAGCAATGTAGCTATCTATGTTTTATATTAAGAAAAACCAGAGGCAGTGCTTGGTGTAAAATGTTCTGTAATCCTGGTTGAAATTAGCAATTTAAATTGGTTGAATGAGGTTATAGTGCAATATCTAAAGCACAAATCACAGAGATTTGAGTACTTGCATAGTTGTTAAAATATGTATCAAAAGGCCATGGGTTAACGATAATAAATGTATGTCACATTATTACTATTAAAATATGCAATCTTTGATAATAATTTATTTGCTTTACAAATGCATTGGGGGGTCAAAATTTTTCTATTCATCTGTGACAAACCATGAAATTCAATATTGCTCACCATGACCAATCCATGAAATTTGTCAACTTTGTTCCTGATTTTCACAGGGCCTTCCTCTCAGATGAAATGACCCATTGAACTAAGAGCATAGCAATTTTTTCAACTATGGTAAATCAGTTGAGTTTACTAGGATTTATTATGTGCTTCAGACCATGAGCTTTTTATGATTATGAACTATTATGCATATAATCCCAAACTTATGGCAATTTATCTCACTATTTCTTCCCCTTTCTGAAATAATTCTCCATTTCTAAATTAGTTCTCAATGGTAGTATTGCCAGAAGAAACAATCTAAAAACAATGGGTTTGTTGAAAGTCAGAGTGGGTGAAAATTATAGGGAAGTTGAAATCAAACTTGTTAATTACTTGTAGAATTTCTAACACTAAAGTCTCAAAATTTACTAAAAATTGAGATTTATATATTTCTCTTACCAGGATCCTCCAGGAAGAAATACTCTAATTTATGCTAGGAAATAGAAATATGCATATTTTTTCCTATCCAAGAAACTAAGAATATGCAATTATCTAGTCTTTCAAGATAAAGTGACTATTTTGGAGGACAGTTTAAAAAAAATTGTACTATTGTTTTATTATAAGACCTACTTCAATGTCTTCTACAATATTATCAATTCAAATGAAATAATCCAGAAAATTAGTTCAAAATTTTTACTTTCCCTAAATCTTATTTACCATGTAAAATCTTTCAACATTTTAAGAATACAATTGCTGAGTCCCTCCTTTGCTGTCCTGCTCATTGCTCCCTTCCAGTGTATTAATAAACTTCTGTCTCATTTGTTCTGCCTTGGGTGAATTCTTTCATCAGATGGGGTCATCTTGAGCAGTCAAAGAGGCATGCTTGAGCAATGAAAACCTGAGTAAACAAGTTCACTAAATGACCTACCTCAAAATATCCAAAGGTTCTAGCTGACCAATGGGCTACTTAAAACACCACACAACTACTATAAAAAGAAAATTCCATACATTACTATACCTCTTCATTCCTCCTTTTAAATGTGCCCCCCTCACTGTCTCCTGGCAGACAGTCTTTCCTTTTCCTCTGATGCCTGCTGCTCCCTTGCATTGTATTCAATAAAGTTCCATCTTCTTCCCCCCCCCCCCAAAAAATGCAATTGCTGGGGTACAGGGCTGACTTAGTAGAGCACATGACTCTTGAACTTGGGATCATGAGTTCAAGCCAAATGTTGGGCACAGAGTTTACTTAAAAAATAAATAAGTAAATAAACACACAGATAGAAAATAAAAAATGCAATTACTTATTCTTATTGCCACCTGCCATTACTAGCTCAGACACTATAACCTAATACCAAAAATGCAAATGTATGGCAGATTAACTGACAGTGTGGAAACATTAGGTTTCTTCCAGATTTGGGAATATTTTGGTATCAACTTTTAAAATTTTTCCATTAGAGCAAAGCATTTTATATAAAACTAAAACTAAAATATATTTTTAAAAGAGTAAAAAGCCATTAGATATGATTTTCTGCTTCATAAAGTATCAAGCTGTGCTTGCTATAACCAAGCCATTAATATAATCATTTAAACAACTCAAATAGTGAAGCTCAAGATAATCCCAGTCCTACTAGGGCTTTAGTATGTGAATAAGAGTGACCAATAGAGATACAGCACAATTATTAGCTCATTTTGTAAAATGGCCCAATTCACAATATCAAAAATGCCTTCAAAATATTCCTACTTGCTACCTCGTACAATTCAATAAGGTGAGTGAAAATAACTTTAAGTCACATTATTTACATACCCTAATAGCTAAAAAAATACATTTGATACTTACTGATATAATTCAGTTAAGGGTGAAGTCAAAATGATTAATGTTGTGAATAAATTATTACAATGTGTATGAATTTTAAAAATTTTATCATCTATATTCTCATGAGGATTCAAAAGCTTCTGTACGGATGTGCAAACTGACCATAACATGTTCTCAGTGCATATTAAAATTGTCGTGACATCAAGTCTGTTAGAAAGAAAAAGAAAATCATGTCAAGCAAAACCGTTTTTCTGCTTGGTATACATACTATCATTCATATCTCTTATATTAAACATATGTAGGAATAGAAATATTTGGTTAGACACCAGAGAGTCAGAGATCAAAGACAGATAGAAAGAATAAAAGCTTAGCATTTGAGTTTCCCGCTGTGATATGACTCATATACTATTATCTTAAAGAATGGTGAAGCCTATGTACAATACTAAAGTGTTTTAGGAGTGCTTCTCTTTCCTTTTTTTCTTTTTTTTAAAAGGTTTATTTTGCATTATTAGGATACTGCTCAAGAACCTCAAGAGACTTTCCTTGAAATTATGTCTGGTGGTGGGTATTAAGGGCATGTATTGCACGGAGCATTGGGTGTGGATCATAAACAATGAATCTTGGAACACTGAAAAAATAAAATAATGTAATTTTTAAAAATTAAAAATAAATAAAAATTAAAAAATCAAATAATAAAATAAAAAGTTTTTTAAAAAAGAAATTATGTCCAGCAAAAGAGGAGCCTTTTTTTTTTAAGGTTTATTTTGCATTATTAGGCTACTGCTCAAGAAGCTCAAGAACTTTCCTTGAAATTATGTCTAGCACATGGGGATCAGATTAAAACAAAATTTGCTGTTATCCTGGTATATGCTAGGTGAAATTTTGATAGGAGAACAAGTCTCATTATCCAAGCACAGGCTGTCAAAAGAAAGTTGCAAGTTTGGGTAACATGTTTCCGTAGCAAATGGGAAAGGAAGAAAAAATGAGAACAGAAGCACAAATGGAGAGGGCTATAGTTTCTGAAATATTCAATACTGAACAAATTTGTGGAAACTTTGTTGTATTTTAGCCTTACTCATAAATTCATTTCATTGTTTCCATCTTTCCTGTGTTTTAACAGAGACCAAAAGATCTGTTTAAAGATTATTGTGGTTATGACTGAACCGTAAAACCCCAGTTAATTTTTTCTTTTAAATTCAATGTTCAAGAAATAGATAATGGAAATCATTAAGTGGTAAAAAAAAAAAAAAAACAAAGAAGTACAAAGAGCTTTTAAAATGAGACTTTGGCTTCAAATTTATGATATATATAATAAATGTATACATAAATTAATAACATGTAACAGATATTACATATGATACATATGGTTTTGATCATATGACAGTTGGACGCCACTAGAATACTAAAAATATCAACAACTGCCTTTAGGAAGGTTTACCTGCAATTTGAAGCCATTTGCTCTAATAGTTAATTAAACAATTACAAATGCAAGATGTATGTACATACACATACAAATAAACACACACACACACACACACACACACACTGATTTCCAGAGTAATAGTGGTTTAGTAATAACCATTGAAATAAAATTATTTACTTATTTTACCTTTTCATGGCATTTTTATGTAGCCACCCAGAAAATAAAAACCAGAAGTCACTATACTACAGTTAATTAAATATACTATCTAGTAAATCTGATTTCACAAACACCTCATAATGACGTGCCACCTCATAGTCAAAAGTGATTTAAGTTACCCAGGAAAAGAATGAAAGTACTCCTTGCTCTCAGAAAATAAACTTTCCATCTATTCTTCTAAGCTCAATGATTTAAAAAAAAAAAAAGGCGGGGGGGTGGTGCCTGGCTGGCACAGTTGGTTAAGCGACTGCTTTTGGCTCAGGTCATAATCCTGGAGACCCGGGATCATGACCTGAGCCGAAGGCAGTCGCCCAACCAACTGAGCCACCCAGGCGCCCCAAGAAAAGGCAGATCTTAATCACATCAGTGAGACTATTTATAAAACAAAATCTTTTCTTCGTATGGACCATTACTGTCTTTTATGTACATTTCTGTAGTCATCGCCTAGGTGCTTCATAGACCTGGGCTATAGTTTAATCAATAATACCCAGTGACTGCTGCTCCTCATTTTCTGTAATTTCACATTTTATTGAACTGGCTTTTAGTAATACATAATGGAAAGGAAGGAGAAAAAGAAAGAAGTAATCAAAATATACTTAGACAAAGGAGTTTCCTTATGATGGTAAACTACACTATTTAAAAGCTTAAAAACAAAAAGATAAACTGAAATCCCCTGGTTGCCTAGAATTTCAAAGTCAAATTAACTGCCCCATCATAGCACTGCTGCTTTTTTCCCCATTTCAGGCCTCAATTTTCCCTCTTTATCTTATTTAATAACCTTTGTGTATAAATGTCTTAGACTTAGTCAGTAATTGTGTATCATTTTTTTAGAAAGAAGTGGGTTCTATATACAATTTTAAGAATAACAAGGGAAAAGTTACTTTGATTGAAATTCCACATTTCCACTTAAGTATCTCAGGAGAGTTGAATATGATTTCCTTTCAGATGTTAGAAGCATCAAGGAGTTACATGATGAGATTCAGAATTACATTCTGCTTTATGCCAGTTGATGAGAAAATTTTCTTGAAAAGGAATGGTTTTCATAACTTTAATTACCTGATCTGTGGAGTTCTCTTGTAACTGGGATGGGCCCGAGCATATCTGGAGGCCAGTAGACCCAAAGACTTCTCCAGAACTTCTGTTAGGATCATCTGGGCTAACTTGGGGGGCAGAATGGTCCAGAGATCATGATGAAGAGCACAGAAGAAATAATGCCACATCTGGAGTGAGAAGGAGCATCTTTCCCCCTGGCAAAACCACCACACATTAAACAATAGAATCACATCTTCCAAAATGTCAGTTTGCTTCCTATGAACATAATTAGTTCAGGCTGAAAGGAAATAGCTAGGGAGTCTGACACACGAGATGACCAAGAAAGATTTTTGACAAGATGTAAAACATCCTTATTGACAAAGGAGCATATGTTTTATTTCAATTACAAACCAGATATTCTCGTGCAAATCCAGACCACAAGCTTCTAACCTAGCGTATCTTGATTTACCTACTCCTAGCCTGGGGTTTAAAATTTATTTTAGGCAGTCAGCTCTACTGTTGCCAAAAAAAGTCATGCTAGTTTAAGATAGTGGGCTGGTTTTTCTAAAATTAAATCTTAATAATTTGAATTGCTTGTTTATATTTTTCTGAGACTATTACATCGTGGAGGTCATTCTTATAGATGTTTGAGATTTCACATTATAATGAAATGAGAGGAGGAAAAAAAATAAACTCACATACCACATATCTCTCAACATGCATGAGACCACGGAGGGGGATGGGTAACTATTAAAGATTATTACATTAGGCTACTTCATTCATGGGGTTTTAATAACCATGCTAGAAACAGATGCCATAATGGTCTGATTTTACAAGAGTTTGTAAAGCTTAGGCAGATGTTATCATTTCTTAGCAGTTTTACAGTATATCATACTTCCAAGGGGCCAGATTCTTCTTCCTTTCCACCCCCTACAGACCTATTCTGTGGGTACCAAATTCTCCCTGACCACAGAAGAAGACCCAAGAGCTGCTAAGGCTAATGAGAATAGGCAGAAATGAGAAGGTGGCCTCCAGTGATTTACAAGCATTAATGAGTTAACAGGCTCTCAGGGAGGTATGCTAGTAGTTTGACCTCATTTTCCTCAAAGCAGATTAAAAAAAAAAACAAAAAAAAAACAACTACTTGAAATAGGAGTAGAATGTGTTTTTCAAATATTACCCTGATTGTTTCCATATCAAAAATTAAATGAGCAAAACTTTGCATTTTATCTCTAAGCAATTCTTTTTAACTTAAAATTCTTGCTTTGCCTATTACTTAGAGTTCTCAAACATCATTTAAAAAAAAAATCTGTTCTCTTAGAGCAAAAGTTGATAGTTTCTCATGCAGATAGGCCTATCAGTATTTTCCTTACATTTTATTCTTCTAATAATTGCTCTGATGATAAAATCTTTTGTAGTCACTGTAAAAATAATTTACAGTTAATTTCTCTTGACTTTCAAATGGAGTTTATAAATTAGTAGAACTGGTATGCTTGGGTAGGAAACTAGAGCATCAAAATGTCCAAGAGTCAGATTCATAGGAGGAGGCTTTGACCATTTCTGACTACTCTGAACTAGACATGTATCAAAACTGTTAAAGAAGAAAAATTACAAAATTCACATGAAAGTAGCAAAATTAGAGTTTCTTATACTTCCTTTGCTGTGTATTCTGTGATAAGGAATGCTTTTTAAAATTTCCTGAAGTAAAAAAGGAGTTTTAGAGCTTGATTTTGTCATAGTTTTCGTGTTGTATGTTAATTAAAGCAAAATTGCCCCAGCTGATGTAATGAAGAGTATGAAGGGTTTTTCAAATATTAGCAATGGACGGGTGTTTTTAATAAAGTGGCCAACATGATTTCTCATATTTTTCAAAATAAAAACCAATTTCCTTAATCGTTACCAACAAATGAGAAAATAAAAGTAACCAGGCATGTAGATTTCTTTCCCTGAAACTGAAAAATACTTATTTTGAGACTTTGTTAAAATATAAACTTTGTGTTTACTTAAAAATATTCCAAATTGGTCCTTGTTCTCACAATTCTCTTCAAAGTGTGTATAACTGTAATGTATGCAAGGGTTCTCATTAAACTAAATGTGATTCATTTATTTTTCTGACCTCTTCCTCTATTTGTTGTCATTTCAAAAGTATTCTGCTAGTAAACATCTGTTATTTTTGTAGACCCACTATAATGTAAACAGATGTGAGCTTTTATTTAGATTATATATCAGGAAACAAGCAGCTGGGCTTTATTATATAAGCCATTCAATATTATCTTTGAACAGACAATTCTTTATTCTTTGACTATTGGAAAACACAAGTTGCTAAAATTGAGCAGATGTCAACTATACTCAAAGCTTAATTTTAAACATGTCCTCTGAACACTCACTGTGCCATCTGACCAGCACGTCAACAGAGAGATACTGAACTCTCTGACTCTCTCAACTCAACAGTCTAGAAAAGGGAAATAATGTATCTAGTGCTCGGTTGATATCACAAAACACAAACAAATATTCCTTCATATCTCGTAAATTCTTTTGCTATTTCCTTGCTACACTCTGCACAGACTCCCCTGAGATCTCTATCCCACCCTTTGCCTTCAGTCAGGCGCATTTCATCTCCCTTCCTCTCAAAATGGCCCTGCCAAAAACATTCTAGTCCCATTTCACCTATCAGCTGGAGTAATGGGGAGAGGAGAAGAAAAGGGTGCAGTAAATGGGATAAAACCTTGTCAAGTACTCCAGTTGTCAAAACAGTTTAAAATCTGTGCTATTTTTAGAAGTTTCTTATTTTTGGTAAATAGAAAAGCAGTATCACTTTATTTTCCTGAGCATAAATAACAACCACTAACTCTGCAATTAAATTGTAACTACTGACCATGTAAGTATATGGAAGCTACAGTACCATGTAATCACAGGGTAACTATCTCGTTATTTCTGTCTTTGAAGCTAACGCCTTGTCATAAGATCTAAGAGCTGCATGTTACATGGTAATTTGTTTTTGTTTTTTTTTAATACGTGGTAACTTCAATAACAGGTTCTCAAAGCATCCACTTATTATTTATACCAAACAACTCTTCTAGCTCCCACTTTGCATAAGAGAAAACATAATACCCTGACGTTGGACACAGAGTGAAATGATACCTGTGCCTCAATGAAAACATCATATAAAATTGCTCATTAGTACACTGACATATTGAAATAGTTTGAAACCGGAGATGGACTCATTTTCAATCTCTCTGTTTACTTCAAGGCAAATAAGGAAGCTGGGATGCTGGCAAGAGAGGGGAAGACCAATACTTTTACTCTTATCTCAGGCTGCCAGCTGCACCGCCACTTTCTCGCTCATTCTGCTCGCTGCTATTTGAAGTGCGTCAGATTTGGAAAACCCTCTATGAATACTCTTGCAAAAAGAAAAACTGTCCGGGAAGGTCCTCTAAAGGAGAGATGAAATGGCCTTGGAAAAAGTGGAAAGTCCTTTAAAAGAGCTTCATAGCTACTTCTCTCTGTTACGGCAACATTTATTATGATAATAACTCAGGCATAAGTAGAGCCACAGGAACCTTCGGCGTCAGGGAGTTGACAAGAGTGACTCCACTGAATAATACTCCACTCTGTTTTCCCCAGTACTCCGTAGCGATCAGGACAGTCAAGAAAAACAAGAATCATAAGCTTCAGTCCCAAGGAAAGGGTAAAATGGGAAAGCTAATGAAGTCGGGCTTCACTGATGAATTTTTCAAAAACTCTGATTATCTTTTATTAAGATATTATAAATGTTTCACCCTGCCCTGAAATCAACTTCAAATATTGGGGCTTATGTATAATCAATGGGATTGAGGGGAAGGGAAACTAATGAAGCCTGATGATGAATAATTTTAATTGATCCTGGGTTTGGTTGTACTGGGAATCATTAGGCTTTAATTCAGTGGAAATTTGGGATTGTGAAACATGGGCTAAATGAAAATAGGTAAGCTATAAATGATCAGATGGGTCTTAAAGCACCCTCATAAGAACAGACAGCAAGAGGGGGGTGAAATATGTATAAAGAATAAAGGGCTTAAGAAAAGACATTTAGCAAAAACAGAAATACACAAGAGGAAAAAAAAGTGCAGGAATACCCGCAAGTGGTCCCTTTGGAGAAAAATATGAAGTCATAGCATTCTGGCATTATCTTTTTGACTTTTCATTGTATCCCGTTACATTCCAACTTAGATAGCACAGGCTGCAGCTCAAATTAAGTTATTTTTACTTTTAAGCAGAAGGAGAGTTCTGATGTCTAGCTATTTCAGGTTTTTAGAAAGTGTTTCTCCTAAGTACAAATTCAATATTTAAAAAATATTATCCTAACAGCCTTCATGTGTTAGTAATGCCAAGCTCATGTTTCTAATTAGCCAGAAAGCAGGTAGGCAGTAAAGCATATTTGTGTAAAAAGGAAGGATAGTAAACTTAACTTCACACCTCATAAAAAGCTTTGTAGTCTTCCCAGTGGTGACTCTCAGCATCCTGTAAAATACTTGTAGCACAAATTCTGACGCAGTAGTCCGTAACCTGGAACTGGAGAGTGTTGATGAATTCCTGATATCTTTGGACAGGCACCAGGAATATGGGTCTGTTCAGAGGGAATGATCAAAGAGACAGAGATTTAAGGACTGTGCAGTAGGCGGTAACAATCTCCAGTACTACAAATGGTTTTGATTATTAGATATCAATCATTTATTTCCTCCTAATGCTGAAGTCTGCATCCACATCCACTTTCCAACAAGGGGGAAAAAAAAAAAGGCCGGTCTTTGTTTTGCAAGTCCTTTGAAAACGTACATCTGCTGTTCCACAAATATGCACTTCAACTTGAGACAAACGGCATTGTCAATACATCATTCAAAAATAAAAGTATTCTTTGTAAGCCTATTATTAGAGATCAGTGCATCATTTAGGCATTAGGGTATCGTTATTATAGAGAACAACATGCATTTGTCAGAACCAACTTTCATAAAGCTATGACACGTCCCACAAACACACTCTTTTTGTTTTAAAAATTGTAATTTTGTAGATGTCAATTATCTCACAAACTGTTTTAAAATATTCGCAGTAATACAGTGATTTCTGGCACAGTCTGTTTATGAATTCCAGTATGATTTACCGTATCTGACTACTTACGGGAATTAAAAAAATATCAGAGCTATATTCTGCATCAAGCCAAATTTATTTTGCTTTTATCTTTAGCTATTTATATCACAGTTTCGTATCCTTTCTCTCCTAAGCAAGGGACTACAAAGGCTGCGTCAGGAGTTCTGAAGAGATTGTCGGACTCAGGCCGAACAGCCAGGTGCACGTGGACCTTTTGCAAGGGGCTGTGCTGTCTCCTAGAGGGTACAAGGGTCGCCAGAAAGACCATGTGGTCATCTTGATCCTGTTTCCAGAAAATATAGTCTTTTTAGACTACTACCACATGAGAATTAAGACTGCCAGATGCTTCCTGTTCAATATTAAGGACAGCTATACATGGGCGCTCTGAAATACGTTTATATTGGTCAATAGAAGATGGAAAATGCATTTATTCTCTAAAATCCACTTTGCTTAGAAACCAAAGAGAGAAGTCCCTATTTCACAATGGTGTAGACAAGGGACAAAAACAAGCTTAGTTTTCCTCTCCAGGATAGTCAGTGCAGTGTGCCTCACAAAACGGAGAGGGTCTGTTTGGTCAGGTCATAAACAGCATGCGGAAAATGGCTGCTCGCATCAGAATACAGAAAATGCATGGGTTTCTCTCTGGACTAGGCCTTTAGAAAGAAGAGCTGTCTTTCTTCCTCAGCTAGGTATCTGGTTTAATTGATCCCATGCTCCACCTTTTTGATGTGTTCAAGTCAAGACAAATGAAAATAATTCACTATGTTCATTATAATTTTCTCTTTCTTGAATATTATCATTAAACCTTCACTCCAGTGATATCTAAAGATGACCCGTTCCGTTAAGCATGGCCATCAACTTAATGTAAATGACACTCACTTCTTAGTATTTTCTTTCATCATATTATCATACTGCGTAAAACGCTGGAAGACATGGACCGCTGTGGAGAGCAACGTGTGTAAGCTGGTCAGGGGTACTTTGGAAGGAAACTCCTTGCTTCTCTCTTGCAGTCTCGCCAGGACAGCTGTTGCCACTTTACAACAGGCCTCCACGAAGTTTGCTCTAATTTCCTGGAAAGAATCATCTCTGCATGCCAGAGCCAGTGGAAGCATTGTGTCAAGTTTTTCCATGATGTCAGAACAAAACTAGGGAGAAATAAATGTAGCACTGAGTTATTTGTACTCTGACAGCACCGTGTAATTTATGTATAGGGGAGCCAAGTTCCTAAAGAATGAATTTGGCATCAAGCATAAATATAATGACACGACGTTATAATAATCAACTTCTCAGTTTCTTGTAGAAAGTTAAATGCTTTACGTGAAATAAGGAAATGCCAAAAGGATGCTTCTCTATATATAACCTTCAAACCTTATGCTTTCCAGACAGATATTATGAAAAACTCATGAAATCGCACTGCATGACAATACTTTATCTGTAGTTAATAGTACTTGGAAAACATGCATCCTTGACATTAATTTGATTGCATTATTATTGTAGAAACTTATCCTAGTTTCTTTGTTGAATTTTCATAAAATATCTTTTTATTAATCCCCACCTATATACAAGGTCTATTGATTTATTTTAAATAATCTAGAAGCATCAGAAACAATATCACATGGTTTCTTCTTAATTGGGAAGGAGTCAGCACTTTCAGAAGTGATGTGCCTGGCTTTTCAGGCGTTATTATGAATCTGCTCTTTCTTAATGGCAAAGGAAGTATGGGGGATGGGAAGACAAAACTTGCCAGCACTCCCAATTTGCCAATAGTGTTCCCAGGGGAATGTTCTGGAGTCTCAGGTTGGCAGGAGCCAAATAAGGAGGCCATTTTTAAGAATGCCTTTTTTAAAAAATGTTTTATTTATTTATTTGAGACAGAGGGAATATGAGTTAGGGGAGAGGTTGGATGGAGAAGGAGAAGCAGGCTCCCCACTGAGCAGGGAACCCCAAGTGGGACTCAATCCCGGGACCCTGGGATCATGACCTGAGCCAAAGGCAGATGCCCCACCAGCTACCTCAAGAATGCTCTTTTAAAACCATTCCAATCATAAGTTGCTGAACTCATTGTGGGCTTAATACTGAGTAACTGGGGCTTAATACTGAGTATTAAGTAACTTAATACTGAGTAACTGAAGAGAGATCTTGAATAGGCAGAGAAACAGGAAGAGAAAGAGGAGGAAGCAGGTTCCCCGCTGAGCAGAGAGCCAGATGCAGGCCTTAATCCCAGGACCCTGAGACCATGACCTGAGCCAAAGGCAGAGGCTTTAACCCACTGAGCCACCCAGGCGCCCTTATATTTATTTTTTTTAAGATTTATTTTATTTATTTGAGAGAGAAGGAAATAATGAATATAAGTGGGGGGAGGGGCAGAGGGAGAAAATCTTCAAGCAGACTCCCCGCTGGGCACAGAACCCTTCGCAGGACTCTCTATCCCATGACCCAGTGACCTGAACCGAAACCAAGAGTCAAATGGTCAACCAACGGAGCCACCCAGGCGCCACACAATGTCTTATATTAAAACAAAAATAAAAACAAAAAATACCAAAAAAACTCATTATGCCAGTCGACGGTTTGATACTTGCCTTTGCAATTTTCTTTGGCTGCTCCTCCTCAGGAACCACATGACCGTCTTGCCAAACGTCCTGCACATTCACAAAGTTCCTGGCATAGGTTACAGCCAAAGACCTTTCCCTCTGTTCCTGTTGGAGAATTTTCGTGGAAAAATCTTGAGTTGCTGTTGTTATACAATGTGCCATGGGAAGAGACACTTCTTTAAATGCATTTCGCCAAGCAAAATCTAGTAAAGGAGCCTGAAATAGAAATTTATATGAGTTTCTATGAAGTTATATTAATCTGAACTCAGCAACAAGTGTTCATATTGTTATAGATATAAAATGATTACTTTCTTTCAGCATTTGAATATAAGTATTCTTTGATAATGGCAAAAAACATTCTTACAACCTGAAAAATATTACCCAGTGAATAAAGCAATATACAAAAACATGTGTATTCTTTACACAGAGTAATATACTGGCATTTCATTTTAATTCATCAGTGGATTTAATCAAAAACTTTTTTCAAAATTTAATCTTTTAAATATAGTTCAATAAAACTATCTTTATGAAAGTTAAAAGTTACATTTACTGTTTATCACATAAAGCGATCTTTAAATTCAATATATTTAATAAAGCCTAAATTAGATTTTTATAGTCTTTTTTTATAGTTTATTGTTAACAAGTATTACAACATAAGACAGAGTTTAATATTCAATCTTTTATTTCTTTTTCACTCTCAGAAATCCAGACAAGCCAAAAAACAGCAACAAGAGATTTCTCAGAGAAATTAAATCCCGGCACCTTTCTAGAGTTTTATTTCTTTAGAATTTTATACAGTTTCTTCACTACTTTTCTTCCAAGAAATAAGGAATTAAAATTATCTGCATTGCTCTGTACCCGGGGAGAGGGAGAGGATGAAGTAAATGGGGGCTGGCAGTGTTTTGTCTTCTTTTTTCTTAGGGTCTGGGCTCCATATAATTATGAATGTATACTATCCCCAAGTCCTCTAATGTTCTCTTAAGAACTAAAAAATTATGGGTAGTAGGTGAGCCCAGGCTTAGCATTAAATTTTCCCTGTTTCAATGTAATCTTGCTTACTGCAGTAATTCACCTACTACAACTTCAGAAGACCCTAGGCTCAATATGCTGGAATGAATTACCTATTTTTCTGGATCTCAGTGTTTTGGTTAGAAAAGTAAAAGAACAGATTTGGATGATTTCTCTAGTTTCTCTCAGTCTAAAATTACTAAGATTATGGTCATTAACTTACTTTTCCTATACATACATCCCAGTCAGCATTTATTTAGTGCTTTCTGTATATACTGTATGAAGTAATAAAAATGATTTATCTTCTAGAGCTAAAATTCCATACAATTTCATGAGTATAATCAATAATCAAGTCTAAAATAAAAATCTATAATAAAACAGTGGCTCTCATTTTCATTACATATCTAATTATGTTGTAATTTAACTTTTCTTTCTGAAGCATAATTGGACCTTTAACATCATAGAGCCTAAAAACATATTTCTCATCTTAGTTTTACATAAAATTAGTCAATGATGGAAATTACGCAGCTCATCCAATCTCCTTTCTTATAAGTGACATTTCTATAGTCATCTGCTCTAATAATATTTTCTTGGGGCCCATTTATGAGAGAAATGTAAAAAGGAACTTACTTCCATGAAAATGAAAAAAAAAACAACAGAGCTCTGCTTGTTCTCCCCACCAGGGCATCTCTATTCATTAAAATCATTCATTCAATCAAGGAAATAGGTTCTGGTGAAAATTGCCATTAATTGCCATGACTGCAGTGATAATTCTGTATTTTGTGCAATGATGATTATCTTTGCTTGTGGTAATTTATATGTGACCGCAATATCTTGACCCATCTGAATTCTTTTTCAAAATACAGAAAAGCAAGCACATTAATAGCTTCTTCTTAAAAAGAAAACTGGAAACTTTTACTACTCAAATAAACTCCTAAAAGCCTGTTTTCATGAAATACTATTTGCCTACTCTACTCCTCCCATCTGATGTTTGACATCACATATACCCAGTTAGAAAAGAGAAAGTTTACTAGTTGATCCGAGAACAAAGAGGAAATAACGTGGCTTTCTGTTCTGTGCACAAAAGAGGGAACTATTGAATGCCCTTCTTCTATTACCTAAAGCTAATTTTTTTTTTAAGATTCTATTTACTTATTGGCAGAGAAAAATAGAGCTAGAGAGGGAAAACAAGCAGGGGGAGTGAGAGAGGGAGAAGCAGGCTTCCCGCGGAGCAGGGAGCCGGAAGCAGGGCTTGATTCTGGGACTCCAGGATGATGACCTGAGCAGAAGGCAGGCACCCCTAAAGCTAATTTCTTAATACCTACACTGATTTTTGGCTAAGGCATAATATATAACTTTACATTTTCCTTATTATTTCCCTTTCTTGCTGAACTCTGTTTAAAACTCTGAGGGGTTTATGCTCTTCTATTTTTTTTAATGTCCTTTTAGAGATTTTATTTATTTGACAGGAAGAGCAAGAGAACACAGGCAGGGGGAGAAGCAGAGGGAGAGGGAGAAGCAAGCTCCCCACTGAGCAGGGAGCCCAGTGTGAGGCTCCATTCCAAGACCCTAGGATCATGACCTGAGCAGAAGGGAGATGTTAACTGACTGAGCCACCCAGACAGCCATTTTTTGCCCTTTTACATGTTTATTACTATATCAATCAAGATCCATTCACAAAATAGAAACCACAGTAGGTATTTCAAAAATAAGAATTTTAATGTAGGGTGTCAGTTATTAAAGTGATGGAGTTTTGAGGAGCTGACCGTGGGGTAGGAAGCAAGACAGATATTAACAGAGAGGGAAGCCACTACCACTTCTAGGGCTGGAGGAACAAGCAAAGCGACTGTATATGGGAGTGTCATTCTGGGGGCTACCAATCTCGGTTAAAGATAATGCAGACCTGACAAGGGAAGCTGTGTGTTGAGAGCAGAGTCCATGGAGGAGATGAAAGAGTCACAGCTACTACTAGGGATGTTTCTTAAATCACAGGGCGGTGGGGGTGGGGCGATGGGGGGGGAGAAATACTCTGGTATTTCTATCCATCCTCCAGTCCTCCATCACCACCTTCCTTGGACCCAAACTTTCCAGAATCCTGGACGGTGTAGTTCTCTATAACAGAAAACAGAGCAGGGGAAGAGTAGTAATGGATCTGAGAACAGACAGGCAAAGTGGGGCACTCTAAAATAAGAGACCAGTTCAAGCTGTTCTTTCCACTTTCCTTTTCTTTCTGATGTCCATTTTCTTGCTTTCAACAATTATCTCAAAGTGTAGCTGGTGAATTAGGATAAGAACAAAGATTTCTTCACTTGCAGCGCCCTACTTCTTCCAGGGAACAGAGGAGGCGAGAGAGCAGCATCCCAAATAAATTCAATTTTTGCCAGAACTTATAAGCTAATTTTCAACCAGGAATTTTTTTCTTTACTGGCAAAGGGTAAAACTCAAGACATTTTGATTCATAATGGATTTACAGACATATGATGCCATTACATACGAGTAAAAAACTACCACCCTTCTTTCCTCCTTCACCTCTTTGACCGGTAGCAATTGCTCTGAAGGAAGTCTGGTTTTACTTGCTCTAGGTTTCTCTATTACAACTTCTTGACTGGATGGATCCAAAATTCCTGTGCAAGAGAAAAGAAAACAAATGCAAAAACATACATTAAGAAAAAAAACCATACCAGATGGAATTAATACACTTAGGTTAAAATTAATTAGGTAGAAAATCTCTGTCCCCAGTATTAGACACACATACACACGTATCAAGATGCCGAGAACAGAGTCAACAATATGTAGGGTGATGTCACCATGACAGAAACAACATGATCAAAATATGTAGAGCCCCCTTCCACACATGCAACTTGATGACATCTAATCTGCTATTTATATTCAGAGTTGATATACATGCATATATAATCTGTAAAATATAGATCCCTTTGTCATTAATATGCTTTCATGTTGATAACATAGAATGAGAGTAGAGTAGCATTAATTTCGTTGTCCATTTAAAAAATTAACTTCTAAACTTAAGACTGGTGCATTTAAGAAATGATAGTGTGTCTTAGCACATTAATACTACTTTACTTGAAATGAGGAAGAACGAAAGTACATGGGTAAACAGCAGCACAAGAGGAAAAATTATACTATTAATAAGTATATCAATAATCCATTGGAAAGACACAAACTCTGGGATAAGAGATGGTCTTTACCTTTTTTTTTTTTTTTGAGATTTTATTTATTTGACAGAGAGAAACACAGCCAGAGAGGGCACACAAGCAGGGGGAGTGAGAGAGGGAGAAGCAGGCTTCCCACCAAGCAGGAAGCCTGATGTGGGGCTCAATCCCGGGTCTCCGGGATCATGACCTGAGCCGAAGGCAGTCACTTAACCTACTGAGCCACCCAGGCGCCCCAGTCTTTAGCTTTTAAAGTGGAAATACTTCCTCACATTTATCTTTTAGAATGAAGGAAGTCTTTTCCATGGCAAAAATATAGAGCTACAAAAATGTAATAAAAAATATGCCAAAAATTAATCTTTAAGAATATTTCCACTCTTCCAGGAAGGCTCTAATAATTATAGTTTAATTTGAAATGAATTAGTTAGCATTTACCTTTTGTTTTTGCTTAGACTTGATATATGATGATCAATTATAAATTTTGGTGCCCTTTTTTAAAATTTTAGAATCTTAAGAATTATTTTTGCTTATGTCCTGAGCAAACAATGTTTAAATACTGATTCTTATCGTGGACTTCTGACTGATATAATCACCTAGAAGATGTGTGGGGTTTTTGTCTTTTGTCTTTCTAAATGTGGCTCTATGTGCATAATCATGAATGATTCTTAAGTAGTATGATTTACAAAAGCATTCTCTAGAAAGGTAAATATCTTTGGTATTTGGTATCATTTGGTAAGTGATAATATCTTTTTGGAAATTGTATCAGAGTTTGTTATTGTGAAGAAAAATTTTTATCAACTCCAGTGTTCTTAACCATTTTGGATTTATGAACACTTCTGAGAACTTGATTAAAACGAAAGAATACTCCTTCCAAAATACACAATATTATTGCATGGTAGGTATGCGTGCACATGCATACTCACACCCACATCCACCCCATACAACACCTCCACACACACGCTATTGGGAATTCCCAGGCCCTCCCTCTTGCACAGTGCATTCATGAACCCCAAAGGCCTACGGACTGTAGTTTAGGAATTTTGCTTCATTTCTCATCACATACCACAACACAGATAGGGTTTTAGATCAGTGTTATACTATTTAACCTAAAATGCCTTCTCTCTCTCTTTTTTAAAGATTTTATTTATTTATTTGACACGGAGAGAGAGCACAAGGTTTATCACTCTCTTTTTCTCTTGCTTGTTCTGTTTTTGTTTGTTTCTTAAATGCCATGAGTGAAATCATATGGTATTTGTTTTTCTCTGGCTGACTTATTTCATTTAGGATTACACTCTAGAGCTCCACCCATGTCATTGCAAATGGCAAGATTTCATTCTTTTTATGGCTGAATAATATTCCATTATATATCTCACATCTTTACGCATTCATCAATCGACACTTGGGGCTGTTTCCATAATTTGCTATTGTAGGTAATGCTGCTATAAACATAGGGCTGAATGTATCCCTTTGAATTAATGGTTTTGTATTTTTTGGGTAAATCCCCAGTAGTTTGATTATTGTATTGTAGAGTAGCTCTATTTTTAACTTTTAGAGGAACCTCCATACAGTTTTCCAGAGTGGCTGTACCAGTTTGCATTACCACCAACAGTGCAAGAGGGCTCCTTTTTCTCCACATCCTCGACAAAACTTGTTGTTTCTTGTGCTTTTGATTTTGGCCATTCTGAAGGGTATGAGATGATACCTCATTATAGTTTTGATTTGTATTTCCCTGATGATGAGTGATGTGGAGCATCTTTTCATGTGTCTATTTGCCATCTGGGCATCTTGTTTGGGAAAATATCTGTTCATGTCTTCTGTCCATTTTTTAATTGGATTATTTGTTTTTTGGGTGTTGAGTCTTATAAGTTCTTTATATATTGGGGACACCCAGGTAACTCAGTTAAGCATCTGCCTTAGGCTCGGGTCATGATCCCAAGGTCCTGGGATGGAGCCTTGCATCGGGTTCCCTGCTAGGGAGGGGAGTCTAATTCACCCTCTGTGCTCTCTCTCTCTCTCTCTCTCAAATAAATAAAATCTTTTAAAAAAGTAAGTTCTTTATATTTTAGATACTAACCCTTTATTGGATATGTCATTTTTCAAATATCTTCTCCCAGGCTGCCATTTAGTTTTGTTGATCATTTCCTTCACTGTGCAGAAGTTTTTATTTTTATATAGTTCCAATAGTTTATTTTTGCTTTTGTTTCCCTCGCCTCAGAAGACATACCCAAACCTAGAAAAATGCTGCTATAGCTGATGTCAGAGAAATTACTGCCTATGCTCCCTTATAGGATTTTTATGGTTTCCAGCCTCACATTTAAGTCTTTAATTCATTTTGAAATTAAAGATTCATTCTTGTGTTGTGCTTTCTATGGGTTTTGTCAAGTGCATAATGTCATGTACCCACCATTACTGTTTCATATAGAATTATTTCACTGCTCTAGCAATCTCCTGTGCTCCATCTATTTGCCTCCCTTCCTCTTCCCTTGGCAACTACTGATCTTTTTACTGTCTCTATACTTTTGCTTTTTCCAGAAGGTCATTTAATTGGAGTCATGTAGTACACAGTCTTTTCAGATTGGCTTCTTTCATTTAACAGTATGCATTTAAGATTCTTCCATGTGTTTTTGTAGTTTGGTATCTCATTTATTTTTATCACGGAATAATATTTTATTGTCTGGATGCACCACAATTTACTTATGTATTCATCTACTGAAGGACATCTTGGTTGATTCTAAGTTTTGGCAATTATGGGTAAAGCTGTTATAAACCAAATGTGTTGGTTTTTATGTGAATATAAGTTTTCAACTCATTTGTGTAAATACCTGAGAGTATGATTAATAGAGAATATAAGACACTGTTAGTGTAACATACAATGAAATCCTCTGCTTGAGAGGCTACATTATTTTACATTCTCATCAGTAATGAGTAAGAGTTCCTGTTGCTTCACAACCTTGTAAGAATTTAGTGTTGTTAGTGTTTCAGATTTTAGCCATTCTAACAAGTGTGTAGTGGTATCTCTTTGTTTTGCCTTGCATTCCCTTGATGACATACTATGTTGAGCATCTTTTCATATGCTTATTTGCCATCTGTATATCTTCTTGGGTAAGGAATTTGCTCATTTTTTAATTGAGTTTTTGTTGTTTTCTTATTGGATTTTAAGTGTTCTTTGTATATTTTGGATACAGGTCCTTCAGATACGCTTTGCAAATATTTTTTTTCATTCTGTAGCTTGTCTTTTCATCCTCTTAACCACCATACCTTTTCACTTGGCAATTTCACTTTAGAAACTTACTGTCCAGATATGAATGTGCACATTTAAGACAAAGTTCAAGGAAATTTGCTCTACCATTGTTTGTGGTAGCAAATGAAAAGGAAAACAGAACCGTAAATGCTCATCAATGAGTAACAGGTTAAATTATGGTACATGGGCCATTGGAAAATTATTCGCCTATTAGGAAGAATGAGATCTTTTTATATAACTGTTAATAAAAAAGAAGCTCTGCACAGTGTGGCAAGATTTCATGTTATTTTAACTTGGAGATATATACAAAAGCAGTTGTCACTGGAAAGGAAAACTAGACAACTGGAGTGGAAAAAGACTTAATTTTCACCGTATACTCTTTGTCTTGTTCAAAGTTTTACTATATGCATCGACTACTATTCAAAACAAATTTTAAAGAAGAAAAAATAATAAAGATCAAATTGTTAGTGACATGAAGGGACAATGCTCAGATTCTTAATGTCATCTTACTTTTCTACAGAGAGCTCATAAAACCGGCTAATTTAAAAAGATATTTAACTCTCGAAAAATAACACTAGTTCAAACTACAGGCTTTGCAGATCTATTTCTGGAAATAACTATCTGCCATTGTGCAGCTATAGTTTAAGACTTTAAAAAAAAAGTTAATTATCTTATATTTATCATTTCACTTCCAAATACATTATGCTTATTCACTCAAAGTAACATGCTCTGATGTTTATACAAACCATTTGTTTATTTTCAAGATGAATAAGAAAAAAAGATAAGCTTTCCAAGACTTCTTTTGCCAGTGAGCAGTTCTACAGTAAGACAGAAAATGAATTATCAAGCAGTTATGAATATAATCTAGTCCCCCAAATAAAAAAATTTAAAAACCTAATTCTATGTAAAGAGCAAAAGGGATCATTTTAAGGCAGTATTAGTAATATTGATTCTAGATTAATAAGATATCTCATAATTTTAATGAATTGTGCATTTGTTTGGAATTCAAAATGGTCAATATCAAAATTTGGCATTGTCAAACTTTATGAGCCCTGAGAACATGTGACAAATTATTTCATCAATTTAAATATATATTGAAAACTCTATACACTTATTAGCATTGCCTAGAAAAGTAGCCCATCTTTGGCTCATCATGCTAAAACATACTTATTTGTATGCAGTCAACACTGGTTTCCTTAAGAGCAAGCCCAGATTAAGGACCTCAGTAGAGTGCAGAGGGTCACAGGAATGCCAGCTGCTAAACACTTTCCCCCTAAAGAGTTCGCTGTGGTTCATTTTACATTTCTGGTTAGTTTCCACACTGCTGCTCTCTTTCATAGACAGTAGAGGTTGGCAGTACTTCCCTGTGACATCCACTTTCACACCCAAATTGGTCTTCATAGGCTCCCATTGTGTGCACTACAAAGCAACTTGCCTTGTTGGCAGCTCTAAGTGGGAACTACACGTCTTTCTTTTCTTCACTGTTCTTTTCTGGCTCACAAGCAACCTCCCACCAAAAGCTGAATCTGTGGAAGAGACTACATCCAAGAGATAATACTATGAAAAAGTATGAAGAGAAGCCCAGGTGGCCACCTTGCAAATTTCCAATGTGGAAGCCTTCGACCTCTCTGCCCAAGAAACAGCTAAAGTCCTAGTGTAATGAGCTTTACAAACCCTAGGAGCCTCTTTACCTTAACTACATACGCCTCCCTAATACAATCCCTTAACCATCTAGCTAAGGAACTCTTAGAAGCCATTTGACCCCTCTTAAGACCCCCTAAGAGTACAAACAATCTTTCAGAAGATCTGAAATCTTTGATTCTTCTGAGACAAACCCTAAGTGTTCTTCTTACATCCAATTGAAGCAGCCATTGCTCTTTGTCATTGCTGGGGCTAAAGAAAAATGAGGGCCAAGAAACCTCCTGGTTTAGATAAATCTCAGATGCCACCTTTGGAAAATTTGAGGAACTGCCCGAAGAACAACTGTATTCCAAAGGAGCATTAGAAGAGCCCCATAAATCAAACCTGAGGCCACTCCAGAAGATATGATCACCTAAAAGAAATGATCACCTATCATTTGTTGAAATGACCAAAATAGAAAACCATCAAGTCATGACCAAAAAAAAAAAAAAAAAAAAGTAAATAAATATAATAACTAAATATCTTTCTTCCTCTGAAAATACTTCTTATGTCTCTACAGAATCTATTATATCATATTCAGATTACTAAGAGCATTGACAATTTAGGTAAATTGACAATATAGTGGTAATCATCAAAGTAAAAAGTAAAATATTTAATCATCTTTATATATTTTCTCTATGTGATGTTAAGCACCTGGATATTTTTAAAACATCTGGACAATAAGAAAAAAAAGTCCTCACATTGTTTTGGTTACATGGACAGAGTAGGCAACTCTTTCCAGATCTTTATTAGCAAAATATGCTCCAATCAAAATAACACAACAAGAAACCAAATGACTTGATCTTCCCCCCCCCCCCCTTATTCCCTCCCACACAAGATTTCCAAGCAAAACATTAACTATCAGGATAACTTAAGATGTGTTTGGTTTCTTTAATCATCCGTTTCAAGGAATCTTTTCCTTCCTGATTTAAGAAACCAATGCTTTTGATAAGAATTCACTAAGTTGGCTATACTGAATAAAACATTTAAGTTTTTCTTGATGATTTCCCTCAAGATCTTTCTTTGCAGGCAGCCATTTATATAAAGTTATGTCAGATTAAGTGAATCTTAGCTTTGCTATAAAAAATATGAATTTTAACAATGAAGTACACATATATCACATGGGGATGACCTAGTACTTAAGACATTTCTTAAACCTGTCCTTTAAAACTCCTTCCACATATGTTGTACAATAATCCACAACTGTATTTCTACAATACATTCTTATTAATGTGACTTTGAAGTTATTTTATCTGCCATGCTGCTTATATAATGATAAATTTGAGTAAGGCAGTATATTGTAGCCTAATTATATATTTTCTCTGTTGATTTTATTCAATAATAGTAACTAGTTCTCTCAAATACATAATATTTCTAAGTCTCAACATCACTTGATTTTAATCTACATGAGTTGAACCAGCTTTTTGTTATTCTTCTTTTTCTGAAATCGGTATATCAAACCTTTGCTTCGATTCTTGGTCATTTGAGTTTTGTATCTTTATAAAACTTCTCTAATGCAATTTAATTGTGAATCCATGCTGCCTTTAAAGGAATAAAGTTCTTAAAATTCACCTAATTTCTCTGGAGCCTGCTCTAGGACCAAAATAATGTGAGTCCCAAGAGCGAAGAGTCTATATGTGTTGTAGCCTGCTCTGTTCCCTGATCCACACTTCAGAAGAGAACTGCTAGAGATGTGGATGAAAGAAACAAACTCTCAGCCAGGCATGATGGATGATGAATAGGAACACCAAGTGTGAACTGATTGAGGCACCAACATGTCAGTCAAAAATTAGGATGGCGGGGCGCCTGGGTGGCTCAGTTTGTTAAACGACTGCCTTTGGCTTAGGTCCTGATCCTGGAGTCCTGGGATCGAGCCCCACATTGGGCTCCCCGCTCGGTGGGGAAGCCTGCTTCTCCCTCTCTCACTCCCTTGCTTGTGTTCCCTCTCTGGCTGTGTTTCTCTCTGTCTAATAAATAAAATAAAATCTTAAAAAATAAAAAATAAAGTTAATGTAATTCCTTACTAAGAAATCAGGTTTTGAAATTTTCTGATTGATCATTAATCATTTGGCACCCTCACTTTATTTTGCAAATGTAGCCACAAGCTGCATTTATTGTCCTTAAATTCATACATGACATCGTAAAAGAGAACTTTGTGTAGTTCATTCTGGTATAGATGAAAATATTTATAAGTATAGATATGAACACAAAGAAAATATTTTAACTACTATGCCTCTGAATTCCACCTTTAATGTTAGAAGCATTTTAGCATACATGGCATAGCTTTCTTCAAAAGAATTTTGTAAGGCTAACTAAAGTTAAAACAACATATTATATAATTAGAGTTACTTTTATAACAGCTCATCTTTATTGTTTGTTACCTATTAGACATTCCTTTAAATACATACACTAAACGATTTAATTCTCAAAACCCTACATAACATATTGATATTTGAAGCATGTAACAGTAAAAGGAAACAAAGAGAAAGTTAGTTTAGTCCTACACCATCATTTTGAAGATGAAAAAATGGAGTCGAAGGGAACTTAATATTTTGCCCAAGGTCATCCAGCTGCTAGGAGCAAAAGAAGAGCTGCTAGGTCATCCAGTAGGCTTGTTTTTTTCCCCATAAGCCAGGCTATGTTTCTCAAAATTTTTAAAGAAAGAAAAGAAAAGAAAAGAAAAAAACTTAATCTAATTTCATCTAAAGATTATTATCCAGAACTGACTTGTCAATTAGAATTATGGAATTTGCCACATATAAAGGATAAAAATGTTATGGTGTGCATTATAGTTAACATTTATTTAAGGAGTTCTATCATTTTTTTTTCCAAGTAATAATATAGATTCAGTGGCAGGAAGTGAAAACACAGAGAATAGATTTACAAATTTAAACAAAAGAACATGTTACCTGAAATATTTCTGGGTGTTCTGAGTGATACTAATATTTCTTCCAATAATTCTTCTACCTTTTTTTCCAGGTTCAAGAAAGATTTTATGACTTTTGATAAGAATCTGAGTTTATCAAAGGAGAGGGAAAAGTTTCTTCCTTTCTGTGGGCATTCAGGAGTTACTGTGAAAAGAGAAGATCAATACTATTACATTTGTACTTTTTGTTTTCTCAGCAAATACTGAAACAATCTATGTGATTCCATACACCATTAAAACTAGTAAGATCAACAATTAAACCAAGTTTATTCTTTAAGAAATGCATATAAAATCTCCTACAAGCTTCTTTTCTTCTGGGAAGCTGGAGATGAGTATTCTGTTTGATACAAATAGGACAATTAAATAATTATATTGATTCTCAGAGTTATAAACTGGAATGTGATTTGTTTGTAAAATCACACCCTATATAATTCTATTTTTACAAAGTCTGGCACAACTTGAATCTAGTCATGAGAAAACATCAGGCAGACCCAAATTGACAGAAATTCTACAAAATAGCTGGTCTATACTCTTTCAAAAATGGTAAGTCACAAAACACAAAGTTCTTGGAAATGTTCTGGTCAAAAGGAGTCAAAAAAGATATGAAAACTGAGGCCAATAGAAGCCTGCTGTTTTATTTTACTTTACTTTATTATAAAGAACACTATTGGGTTAATTTGGCGAAGTCTGAATAACGTCTACAGTCTGATGCTCTTATTTCATGATTATTTGTTTTCTGATATGGTAACTATACTGTGATTAGTAAAGAGAATGCCCTTGTTTTTAAGAAATACACACTGGGGTGTCTGGGTGCCTCAGTCAATTAAGCCTCTGCTGTCAGCTCAGGTCGGGATCTCAGGGTCCTGGGATCAAGCCTCACATTGGCCTCCCTGCTCAATACGGAGTCCACCTCTCCCTTTCTGACTGCTTCTCCCTCTCCCGCCACCTGCCACTCCCCCAGCTTGTGCATTTTCTGTGTCAGATAAATAAAATCTTGAAAAAAAATAAGAAATATATATATACTGAATATACTAAAGTATATAAGGACAAATATATGAATCTACTCTCAGTTCAGGAAAGAAGGGGTTTTCAGAGAGAGTGAACACAAATGTGGAAATATGGTAAAATATTAGCATTTGAGGAATCTTGATATTTTTTGTAAGTCTGAAATTAAAATAAAAATTTAACTTAAAAGAAAAAATGACTAGACAAAGGATATGAGTTTTTAAGACCTTAGAAGAATTCCTCCTACAGCATTAAAAAGAAGCAACTTAATTGTTGAATCTAGACTACATAATTCATGAAATCATGTTTAAAAACAATTTCTGTCTAAATAATTGTGATATCAATTTCTTTCAGGAGAACAAAAAAAAACTTAAACAAAGGTTGATTTTTACTTTATAATTAATGTTTTTACTTTTAAAATTATAATACACTACCATTTGAATATAGAGAAATATCTTATCCTCTAAGCATGTGGAAAGGGAACTAGCCTCACCAAATGGTACTGGGGACCAAGTTTTCAAGGATTTAAGGAATTCTTCCTTTATTATTGTCACTTCTTAAAACATGTACTTTAGATTCACCTTGAGGCTTAATGACAAATTAGAACATTTGTACACTCTTATAAAGTAAGCAAAAAGTGCATTTGGTGAGAAAATACTGAGAATGCCACTTAGAAATAATGTAAGGCCTGGTGATTCCATGTAAAAAAAAAGAATTACCTTCACCACATGTATTTAAAAGGAAGTTTCCAAAAAACAAACCAATTTAATGGGTAATCCACTTCACCTCAGCTAAACTTTAAAATGTTGGCATGAGACATATAACCATATGATAGAGGTTTTCACTGAAGACCAAAAAGGTCATGGGACCTTTGCAGATAATTTGAGAGAGACCTGTCAGCCAACTTAAACTGTGTAATTGACTCCTGTTCTTAAAGAGTAAAATAAGGGTTAAAAAAAAAAAATCACAATTACCTACAAAACTCTATTTCATCTCTAAATCGATGTTAGGACCAAATTGATTAAAGTCTATCTCTAAAGAGCCCTGCTCACACCCAACATTCTTCCACAGGCATGCCAGAGAACACAAACATGCATAATCAGCACAAAACTAAGGTTTGGGGCACGTTGGTGGCTCAGAGGGTTAAGCCTCTGCCTTCAGCTCAGGTCATGATCTCAAGGTCCTGGGATGGAGTCCCACATTGGGCTCTCTGCTCAGCAGGAAGCCTGCTTCCCCCTCTTTCTCTGCCTGCCTCTCTGCCTCTTTGTGATCTCTCTCTCTCTTAATAAATAAATAAAATCTTAAAAAATAAATTAAAAAAAATAACTAAAGTTTGGCCATGAAAATCATGACCCAAAAATAAAAAGAAAAAGAGAATAAATATATTGTGCATCATTTAGCTGTTGCTTGATCTCATTTTGCCTGTCTGATTACTTTTAAGCTCTGCGCACGTGATTGGAGGGGCTAGTTGAACCTTCTAAACTTTAAAGATGTCCCTTTGGAACTAAATATTTATAAGCCGAAAATTTCAGACTTTAAGAATTTTTCCTCATTGTTGAGACAAACTATGAGAGACTCTGGACTCTGGGAAACTAACTGAGGGTTATAGAAGGGGGGCGGTGAGGGAATAGAGGAACCAGGTGATGGGCATTAAGGAGGGCACATGTTGGGATGAGCACTGGATGTTATACACAGCTAAGGATTCATTGAACACCACAACAAAAACTTACGATGTACTGGCTATCTGAACATTTTAAAAAAAACAAACAAAAAAGAATTCTTCCTCACTCTTTAATAGCTGGGCTACAAATTAAGAAGGGTTTGGGCAGCCCCATCCTAATTACAAGTATTGTATTTATAAAGTAGGCAAAGAAGCACCTCCCCTTCTCAAAAAATCTTGGAGAATCAAAATACTATAATCTGACAGTGCTACTTGTTTAAAAGTTATGTAAGGTTCTGAGGATGCTATATGAAGATGTCTTACCCTCATGACTTGGATTTAGAATAATCTTGTATTCCGAAAGTTTAACAATATTGAATGGTAAATCCATTTCAATACAATGCATCTTTATAACTTAATATTGAAAGAGGACAGAATACTAAGTATGACCTAAATCTAATCATTTTCATTCCAAAGTAGCAATGATTATGGTAGAGGTCCATTAATTAGCAATCCTTATTTCCTATTACTATTAGCTCGGTGTTCTCCCACGGGCTACTGTGAAGGCTCTTAATTTATGGAAAAATAATTCTGTGATAAATTCATTTTGTGAAAGTCCAATTAAAGCAAAATTAAACACAAAGGATGAAACAGCATAGCCCAGACTTGTCTTGTTTTCCCCACAGTGTCTCCCAAGACTAGAGTTCTAATCGTCACATCTTAGGTCATAATTTCTATTTGCCTACACATATCTATTTTTCTGTTCCTTAGACCTTGCACCGTCCAACAAATTAGGAGAAGTTTTCCCCTTTACTTTTGCTTTCACTCAATTATCTTTCCTTTCTTCCTTCACCATTCTGTTTATTCCTCTCCTCCAGCTCACCTCCCCAGAAAACCCGATCTGGATAAATCAAATCACCTTCTCCCCTAAACTAATCTGGCCTTCATCTGTTCTTTCCTAAACACTATGCAAGTGTCTTCCTTCAGGAAATTCTGGTCACACAGGCTTTTTCACATGTTTAGTTGGCCACCAATAATCACTATAAAAGACCTGAAATAATGATTGTCACTCTATTATGTGATGGGCTCTATGATTCTTAGGAAATACAAAACTCTCCTAAATCCTAAAAATATTACAGATAAAAGTTAAACTGCCACTTTAGGGTAAGACTTCAATTTACCATCAACTAACAAAGAATAAATGCATGTTGAGGCTCCCCCCCCCATATTACTTTAATAAAAATGTTTCTAAGTCATAAAATTCCCCGCTTTCTTAGTATTTAGAATAAAATTTAATTTTTCTTCATGACAGAGTTATGCTAGAAGTTACCTTTTATACGCTGCATTGAAAGATGAATGTCTGTACCTCAACAAAGGGCATTCCTCAAACTTCATTTGAAGAGGATTTTATGATCAAATAGGCTCAGGAATCACTACATACCAAGTACTACTTAGAGCGACTCACAATGCAAATTAGCATATTAAACTCTCTAATTTTATAATAATGTAAATTTTTAAAAAACGTAATGTTTCTCAAGCTTTTTTTTGACCAATGAACACCAGTTTACTAACAAATCTATTAACTTCTGGGCTTTGCTCAAACAGCAGTGCTTTTAGGGCACCCTTGCTCTAGATTACAGCATTACTTGAGTATCTGTGTCTCCTGTAGTTAGACTTTCAGTGGAGGGCTCTTGTTGCTGGCGATGAGATTGATTTCATCAGTATTTGCTTCCACTTGTAAACTACTGCTCCTAACAGCATGTAGTACTCCGCAGACCCCTTTGAGAAACTAACTAAAGCCTCCTAAATCCCTATAGACTCTCTCGTTGAAAAAAATCTATGCAGTCATAGTTTTAGGACTAACCAGAGTCACCTGAAGTCCAGCATGGCTCTCACTGGGCACTGTGCTCCAGGACCTTCTGAATGGTTAAAAATGCATAATCCTTGCTATCACTAGACACCTTTATATGCAAGTACCACAACTCAGTTTTCTGCCTGCTGGAGTTCGAGACCATAGCCCTCCAAGGGGCCCATGAATTCTAGTTAAAAACTGTTATGGTAGAAATTACTCTCTGGCCTTCAGAAAATCTGGGGATTTTGGTCTTAGCAAGTCAACCAAAGAGGTGCTGCTGTGTAAAACATCAATAACTTTAAAAAGAAATGTTCCTTTTTCCCCCTCTGATTTCTGATTTAAAAAAAAAAATTCTGGAAGAAATATGGAACAACTGTAGGAAATTTCTAAGAGCATATCCTATATATTTGCCCTGGGCAAAGGTACTGCTCCTAGGAAAACACCCCCAAAATAGCTGTAGTTTTATGGGCACATTCATCAGAAATGTGAAAAGATTTCTATGAGTCCAGACGTTATTTCCAGTATATTCACAATAGTATGTCAAGAACACAGCATAATTTCTTACACAGAGCAGGCACTAAAAAACAACAACAACAACAAAGTTAAGGAAATAAATGCATGAAATTCCTCAAGTCCTAGAAATAGCTAGGTTTGGCTCAGAATACAGGAAGATTTTACACCTATTCCTGAGATGAATTCTTCAAAATAATACATATTTAAGTCAATGAATAAACACATCTATAAATAAATACAGTATTATACATTCTTTTTAGTATATAATATGTAGACAAAAGAAATTTGGAGATTATGGTTTTTTTTTAAAGATTTTATTTATTTATTTGGCAGAGAGAGAGAGAGAGATCACAAGTAGGCAGAGAGGCAGGCAGAGAGAGAGGAGGAAGCAGGCTTCCTGCTGAACAGAGAGCCCCATGCGGGCCTCGATCCCATGACCCCGAGATCATGACCTGAGATGAAGGCAGAGGCTTTAACCTACTGAGCCACCCAGGCACCCTGGAGATTATTTCTAAAATAGAAAATGTGTGCAAAAAAATATAAAATCAATGATGAAATGGGAGCTTGATAGATCATGTTGATACAACTGATTCAAATAGAATTTTTTGTGTGAGTTTAAAAAAAATAAAATTATACTTCAGGTAACATCATGTGTCAACAATACTCAAATTAAAAAAAGTATACTTTGAAAAAATATTTCACTATGAAATAATATGCACAGATATTCATAGAACTATTATTCTAAAATTAAATGAAACCCCTTCTCTTCTCTCTATACATGTACATCATAATATACATCCGTATGGATATACCACTCATAAAGAATATAGTCTCTAGACTCTACACTGAAAGATGTTTTTTATGTCATGACTAATAGTTATAATATTAACTTCGTTCTCTTGAGCAAAATTAAGGGGATTGAAAACAAATCTTGAGGGACATTAGGGCTCCTCACATTGGATCTACAACAAAACAGTATTTGGAATAATTATCAAAGTTCAGCTAAATCAGACAAACCATAAAAGTACAGGTAGTTGCTGAAAGCACGCAGATTATTTTTCAAAGCCATTAGCAACAGAATTCTTGTTAATAATAGCATTAAGATACAGGAGAAAATGAGAAGCTTGAAAATCAGATAATCTGAAGGTGCTGGATCAGTATAATAGGATAAAAGGAACACATTTTCGTTTTCCCAAGAAAAACGAACACTAGCCATTCTGTTATTGACTGTAAATGGATCCATTTTCAGCGAGGAAGTATTCTTGGTGCTACCAGACAAATGAAGTAAAAAGAGGTAACACACAAAAGCTATTGGGAGTCTCATTATTCCAGATGAAATTCATGACATAATCCAAATGGAATATATTTCTTCCAGTAGTGAAAACTATTAAACAATATTACAATAAGAAGTCAGCAGGGACCACACAGGAACAAATAATAAGCAGTACTTTTCCCAGTACCCAAGTCACTTCCTGAGAGCAGGTGCGGCCTTGGAGCACACGGCGGTATTCCAGAAGCCTGAAGGATGGCTGTGCCTCCCTCAGTGCCAGCCTCTGCGAGCCACACAGCAGGGGAAGGAACAGAAGGCAAACACTGTGCCCCCAAGTGTGCAATGAGCCTTCTTTGTCATGTTAGCCTAGGAAGTACATGGGCAACCACAGGCATTGCTTTTTTTGTCACGTTAAAAAATTAAAGCTACTTTCCCCCTTTTCTTCAGCATTATCTTTGTAACTTTTAGCTATTTTTCAACAACTAAAGTTTTCAAATATTTTTTAAATATTTTTCAAACATATACAACTAGGAAAGTGTTTGAAGTAAAACTATGAAAGCAGTATTTCTACCTTAGTTTTCAGAACTGAATTTATTATTTCTTATTTCTTGTCTGGGAGCTTGCATATATAGCACCCAAAACAGATGGGGTAAAACTTCAAAATAAACTGAGTAAATGAATGAGTGACTGAAGAAATTATTGGAAGGACGAAGTGTTTATCTTTGAAGTGAAAATGCCACACAATACAAGTGTGTGAACATTTAGATGCCCCTGACAACTGTCAGGACCCCTCTTCTCTATGATCAGACAATGGAGAGGAACTCTATGGAAAGTTGAGCTTCATAAAGGTCAAGGGATCTGGGGCACCAGGCTGCTTCGGTCGGTGGAGCATGCAACTCTTGATCTCGGGGCTTTAAGAGTGAGCCTCACATATGGTTTAGAAATTACTTAAAATCTTTTTGTTTTCCTTTTAGATTTATTGATTTATCTATTTGAGAGAGAGAAAGAGAGAGAGAGCATATAAATGCACAAGCAGAGGAAAGGGGCAAAGGGAGAAGCAGACTCCTGGATGAGCAGGGAACCTGACAACAAGGACACCATGGGGCTCAATTCCAGGACCCTGACATCATGACCTGAGCCAAACACTTAACAGATGTAGACACTAAGGCACCCCAAAATGACTTAAAATCTTAAAAAAAAAAACTTGTAAAAATTAATCAATCTGAATTTGAAATCAGAAAACATTTAACTCTTAGAAACTGAAAGCTGGACTTCCCTGCATCTCTCTGTGTCTCCCCACTTCCATTTCTCCAGCACGTTTTATTATATGGAATACTGTTTATAGTTACGCTACTTGAAGCACAAGAGGTGGTAGAGTGGAGGAGCTGACATGTAGAGTTCTGAGCCATAGGGCCTGGGTCTCAATCCTGCGCCTCCTCCTACCAGCCATGTGACTTCAGACAGTGACTTAGTCTGTGTCTCAATATACATGAGGTTAAACCAAGTTAACATATTAGAGCAATAACTGAGAGGTAGTAAGAGCTATATAATCATTAGATATTGGGTGCCTGGGTGGCTCAGTGGGTTAAAGCCTCTGCCTTCGGCTCAGGTCATGATCTCAGGGTCCTGGGATCGAGGCCCACATCAGGCTCTCTGCTCAGCGGGGAGCCTGCTTCCTCCTCTCTCTCTCTCTGCCTGCCTCTCTGCCTACTTGTGATCTCTCTCTGTCAAATAAATAAATAAAATCTTTTTAAAAAATTATTAGATAATATTACCATCTTCTCTGAGAAGCCTGCCCTCGGATCCCAGGCCAACTTCGTTTCCTGTTCTACATGCTCCTTCCTATTTTACCTCACACATAGATTCATTTTAGCACTTACTAGGTCACATTGTAATTAGCAGTTTGGGAAATGTGTACTTTAATTTCCTAAAGGCTAAGATCCTTTTTCCCACATTACTGCATTCTCACTACTCAACAGAGTGCCTACATGAATGAATGATTCCAAAATGATACATAAGGTTGAGTGTCAGAGACAAAACCAACTGCTTTTCACTCATTTTACTTGGCTTTTTCTCCTTGCCATATTTCTTTAGTAAAATACTAATATTAAAAGAACTTAACATTAATTACTTTATGCCAACTTGAACAGGAAATGTTTTGGGGAGAAAGAACTGTAAACATATCAGAGATCTTGTTTCGCCATAAACCACTTTAAATGTTAGCATTATTTAATGCACTCAACTATCTCTGAGCTTAATCACTCATAAAGTTGCATGGCAGACTACAGAGATCTTCCATTGCTCCTTTGCTTTGTGGATCCTTCAAACCATTGGTTTTGCTTTTGTGTGAGTCATTATCTTTTTTTGAAATCTAAGCTATGCATCTGTGTGCATAGAAACAATGTTTTGAATATACCTTTGGGAGGTTCCCAGATCCTTTGAGGCCTTATGGTTCTACTAATCATCAGCTTTAAGCCCTCTGGCTTGGCCTGCTTGACTTTATGAGAATAGGCGCTACAGGTCTCCCTTCCACTCTGAAGACCTGTAGCCCCTAGAAATTCTACTTCCCTTTGCAAGCAGAGTAGGTCTAGTCCAGTTTCTATCCTATAGTCTCCTCTTCACACATCACATGTGATAAAAGGTCTCAACATTTACACAGACAACAAACTCTCTTGCCTACCATGACAATGGCCCTAGGTAAGGTGAGGAGATAAACTGAGAAATAACTAATACCCCATCATTTTAGGAACTTAGACAAGTCCACAGATCAGTACTAACTGACCACTGTGCTGATAGTGGTACATGACAACGAAAACATTCCATTATAAAAGACTGAGTTGCTAAGCCTATACTTCATCTGCTTTTTAAAAAAGATTTTTACTTATTTATTTGAAAGAGAGAGAGAAAGCACAAGCATGGGGCAGGACGGGCAGAGGAAAGGGAGAAGCAGACTCCCTGCTGAGCAGGGAGCCCAAGTATGGCTCAATACCAGGACCCTGAGATTATGACTGAAGTCGAAGGCAGACGCTCAACCAACTGAGCCACCCAGGCGCCCCAATCTGCATTTTTAAAATATTCTTCCTTTGAGTGTTTTAGGCCAAGATAGTTGTTATACTTACTTTTGTATCCACTGACAAGATCAGCATTCCTGGTCTAAAGGCAGGTAAGCAGGGACGCCTGGGCGGCATAGTGAGTTGAGCATCTGACTTTTGGTTTTAGCTCAGGTCATGATCTCAGAGGTCATGAGATCCGAGCCCTGTGTTGGGCTCCAAGCTCAGTGTGGAGTCTGCTTGAGATTCTCCCTCTCTCTCCCTCTGCCCCTACTGCTCCTGCTCGTTCCCACTCCTCTTTCTAAAATAGATGTAAAAATCTTAAAATAATAATAATAATAATAATAATAATAAAGACAGGTGAACAAATGGACAGAGAGAACTGCTGCATTTGTAATAAATCCTGACAACCCAACAACAGTCCCCACCATGACAGGGAGGTTTGCTGTTCCCTGTGGAGGGGCTCACACAACAAATACCTCCTTGCTTCACATAACAAGAAAAACCTAACCGATGAAAGGGGATGGAGCCACATCGAAGCTATTCTTCTGGGTCAGTGAGAAAAACTGAAAAGAAACTGCTTCTATGATTACCTTTACGATTCCCAGGCCAACACTGGCTCCACTGGATGTCACCTAAACGTCCTGTTAGATGATAACAAATTCTCCCACACTCCATTCCATCCTCTTTGGCAGAAGCTGGCTGTATTACATTAACAAGGGATCGGGCTTCTTCCTCATCTGCCAAGGGCTTAATGCTTGTAGCCCTCTCCTATTTTCTAGCGTTCTTACTTTTTTTTCTTTAAACTGAAAACATGAGAGAGAATATCTGACTCCTGATGTGGCCACTGTTAGTTGAAGATGCTAATCAAAGAACTGCTCACATTTGAAGCCAGCCAAAACTGAGAACCACACCCAGGGCAAATTTCTGAATATTTTCTCAGTTGGCTTCTGTTTTATGCTCGTTTAACTCCCAGTTATAAAGACTTAGATATGCTGACCCTTTCAGGGAACATCTTAATAAAAAAGGCGTTTCTAGTATAATGAAATGAGGTTTAAATTCTAAGTACTGTATGCTAATGGCACATCATTAATGAAGTATCTTCCTATATCTCTTTGTTAGCTTCAAATTTTGCTAAAGTTCTGATAATTGTCTCTTATCATATGTGTTACTTTCTATCATCATGACGCAAAATTAACCAACAGAAGTAACTTAAACTAAATTAACAACTCATTTTTACTATAGTCTAAGGTTGTATCTGAGAATTGATATTTCATTTTTAAAGGAATGTACCATGACAGGGATGTTACATTATCAGTTCTTAATATAATATGTTAGAAATTAAGTTAAAAATTTAACATGGAATAAAAATAATGCCATCATCAAAAAGATGGATGTAAGTTAAGACACCTGCTGAATGTGTGCACCTAATACATTTTCTAATTAAATCCTAACCTTTCAAACGAGTTGAACATTTTTACTCTTTTATACTAAAAAACAGAGTACAATTCTTTTCACACTATCAGGTAGGCAAATTATAATGCCTATGGATGTTAAAATTAATATGAAAAGAGATAGCATGGTGATAAGTGCAATCTCTCATACTAAGCCCAGGAAGTTGTAGTCATGAGCTCATTATTGTAACAGAGACCAGGGCAGGCCTTAGACTTTGGGAAGCCATTTCCCAGGTGTGATGCCACCTCACACAACAAACTTCAAATAATACTTTGGAGAAATTTGGTGGCAGATATCATCTTTTAGTCTTCCTTCAAAAACCACCTTTAAGTGGGTCTCACTTGCTAATTTGACCAAAGATTTGTCTTGTGCCTACAACGCACAAGGTACCATGTAACTCACCACTCGCAGTGACCGATACCAGAGGAACAGAGTGAGATCCCAAAGCAAGATGGGGGTGACTAACACAGGTCATACCTCAGACCCCTCACCATCAGCTCCTGTGGCCCTTCCTGTCTCTTCAGAGTAAATTCATCTCCCTTTATTTAAATTCAGGCAAGAAGAAAAGCACTAGGTTCAATATATAAGAAAAAAAATCAGAGCTAAGAAAAGTCCATGGATAAAAAACTAATTGAAGAAATTATCAGAGTTGATGGTCATCCCATTTTGATATAGATGGTCAATGCTGGGCTTTGTTGTTTTGTGCACATTTGTTTCATGGGAACATTTTTTAACTGAAAAGAAAAGTAAAAATACATGATAATTAAGCAAGTAGATTTAGCTTTTTTGTATTTGGTTTTGGTATACTAAAAAACATAAAATTATACAATAAAAACAATATTCTAGAATTCAACTTGCATTGCATTTTGGGTCCAGGGTTACTGGCAGCTGAGCTGTGTGAGGAAGGAAGGGAGACAAGAGGAGTTGGGAAGAAAGAAAGGAAGGCTGCCGGATGCAGTCTCCTCGAATAGAGGCTGGCGCATTACGGTCTGTGGGAGTTTCATTATGGCACAGGCACGCGGATTCACTTGCCTATCATCTGTGTCTGTTCTGAGATACAACGCCCGGCTGAGTAGTGGAGACACAGGCTATACGACCTGCAGAGCCTAAAATATTAACTCTGTCCCTTCACAGAAAGGGACAATTCAGCCCTGAAGTAGGAAGAATGTAAAAGAGAGAAATAGTCACAGACAAGTTGATACATGAAGGGAGAAACAAGGTTAGAAAAGGACAGGCAAGAGAAAAATGGTCTTCTAGGTGGATTCTTTACATCCTCCCCATGAGGTAATCTTACCTACAACTACACAGGTCTATTTCTTCAACACTTTTCTCAAGTTACTTTTCTGTCCTAAAACCTTTAATAGGAACCATGTCTAAACACCAATGACTATTTTTCAAGACTCTGTAGTCTGTCCTCATACTACACATCTCAACATTCATTCAATCCATTTATTTGGCATCTTAATTTTCATCTGCCCAGGACGCTTTGCCCCCTTCTTTTTTTTTTTTAAACATTTTATTTATTTATTTGAGAGAGAGATCAAAAATAGGCAGAGAAGCAGGCAGAGAACGAGGGGGAAGCAGGAGAGAGCCTGATGCAGGCCTCGATCCCAGGACCCTGAGATCATGACGTGAGCCGAAGGCAGAGGCTTAACCCACTGAGCCACCCAGGCACCCTCTCTGCCCCCTTCTTAACAAGCTCATTATTCCTTGGCCAATCAGAGACTTTCCTTAAATTTTTTAAATTGAAGTACGAGGGAACAGGAAGCTCCTAGGGTGCACATACTTCACTGAGTGGAGACATTGGTCTGAGAACAAAGTCACCATGTGGGGAGAAACCAAGGCAACAGATGATGAAATACGCCGGAAAGCTAAGTTCCAGCTGCTCACATTTCCAGAAATCTTCCAACTCCTGTCTTTCTAGAGGTTTAAGTGTTTAGCTCTTTCTTCTCTTGGGTGAATTACCACATTCATTTCTAATAAATATTCCTCTCTTTTTCTTTCTTTGCATAAGAAACACGGATGAGGGGGTGCCTGGGCGGCACAGTTGGTTTTGACTCTTGGTTTCAGCTCAGGTCATTATCTCAGGATTCTGAGACGGAGCCCTGCTTTAGTCTCCCTGCTCAAGTGGGGATCCACCTAAGACACTCTCTCCCTCTCCCTTTGCCCTTCCCCCTCACCTCTCAAATAAATAAATAAATCTTAAAAAAAAAAAAAAAAGAAAAAACAGGCAGCAGCAATGAGGACTGGAAAAACAAAGCTGTCACTTGCAAGTTCAGAGTCCCAGCTAACGCCTTCATCAATTATATATAGAGTATCTCCTATGTACCAGTCACAGTTCTCTTCACGGTCTCCAACAGTAACTTCTACTGTACTGTCCAAATGCAAGGGAACCTTTTTCTCTTTCCATATGCCTACAGAAGGTCTACACATACTTCAAGGCCAAATTCAAGTCCATAGACCTTTTTTTTTTTTTTTTAAGATTTTATTCATTTATTTGAGAGAGCGCAGGCGCATGAGTAGGGTACAGGGCAGAGGGAGAGGCAGACTCCCCATCAAGCAGGGAGCCTAACACTGGGCTCTATCCCAAGATCCCGGATCATGATCCGAGTCAAAGGCAGACGCTCAACCAACTGAGCCACCCAGGGGCCCCTATGTCCATATTCTTCATGTAGTTTTTCTAGCTTGCTCTCCCTTACAGTAAAACCTCCCTTTCGTGAATTCCTGATGTACTTAAAGACTTAGACAAATTAGTTGGTAATTAATTTAATATGATATTACATGCTTCTTTCCTCTCATATGACTTTGTGGGTTAGTCTTTTTCAGCCCTAGATTTGAAAGTACTTGAAGATACCAAGTAAAATTAGATTTTTAATTGATTTCAAACTTCAAAAAATTTGCCTCGAGGAAAGTAGATATTCTCAAAAGAAATATTATTAGTTGCTCCAGAGTTGAGCTCGGGGTGTGAGTGGGTATGAGCAGGTGGTAGAAAGTAAGAACAGAGTAAGGCATCTTGTCAGAACTTTTGAGATTAAATGATGAGATGGGAGAAGCCACAAGACCTGAGAAACCACGCCCAGATTTTCTTACTAATGTGTCTTCCAAATAAACCTTCTATTCTGTATACATTCTGTACTGTGCATTATAGGAAAGCACCAGAAAGTGAATGGTGGTTCAACCCTCCCTGCTTTGTCCTTCTCCAGATCCTGCCCACCCTGCAAGCAACACAGTTCCATTTCCTCTTCATCACCTGGACAAGGGCCCCCATCTGCTGGAATCCCTTTCTCAGCACTCAGCAACTGCTTGTCTGCATAACTTCCAGCAGCTTTTCACATATTCATACTTTATTTCTCAATCTAATAGGAAGTAAAGTTCATATACTTTCTGGAATTTCCCTTAATCCTAGCACAATATTTTTAAAATATTGTAGGGGCTCAGTAACTTGACAAGTGGGCTATTACACTATACCTCCAAATACTTATTTGAGAAAATGATGCAGTTAAAAAAGTATTCATTGAACTCCTGTTGTGCGTTAGACAGTAGATTCGGTACTGGGGAAAAGAAATAGTGCTTGCCCTTGAGGTGCTTTGAAAGTCCATATGGGGAGACAGACCCCTAATTAGATATTTTAATAGAATATGCTAAGAGCTTTGAGAAAGGCATAAGGAGATGCTGTGGGAGCATGGATTAGGGGATCTAGTTCACAGAAAGCATCCCGAAAGAAATGACACATGAGCTGTCATAAAGGATAGTTGCGAATTGGGCAAAGAGGAGGCAGAGGGTAAGGAGGCGAGAGACAGCACAGGATGAGCAGGGGTTTCTGTCAGTTCCATGTTACTAGAGAGTGAGAAGTATGAGGTGGGCAGAGGCATGAGATGAGATTTTAGAAGGCAGGTGCTGGTGCTAGGTCTCGGAAGGCTTGCACATTGCTGGGGTTTTATGAAGACAGTGATGGGGAGCCACTGAAAAGCCTGGAAAAGGGGAGTGGCATGCACTTGTCAGGTGTTTGAGAAAAATACAAGAATAAAGGTAAGGAATCTAATTAAAAAAACAATAGAAAACTATTTTATGAGTCCAAATGAGAGATAATAAAGACCCAAATTGGGCCTTGACAAGGGATAGACTTGAAAACATTTAGGTGGAGTGGCAAAACAAACAATCCTGGTGATTCTTTTGATGGTGGAGAGGTTTGGGCAGAAGGGGAAAATGAGTCATAGTTTCTGCTTGAGTGATTATCAGTGACTTTAACTTGGGTTGGGGAAGAGGATCAGGGATCAGGGGAAAGAGGAGGAGCTCTGTTTTATCCCTGCTATGTTTGGAGTATCTGTAGAACATCCTAGGGACCAGAATGAGCAGGTATTTAGCTCCAGAAATACACCAGTTCCGGGGTGGGATTGGTGCTGGACCTACATCAGTAGTCATTCAAACAGTGATGGCTAGAGTCAAAAGGATAAACAAGAGAGAATCTACATGCATCTCTTAATTTAACTTAGTCTCATTTCATTATTATTGTTTATTTTAAAATCGAGAAAAGTTAGTATAGCACTTCCAGAGAGTATCATATGAAGGATTCTAAAGATAAAATATTCAATGAGAAATTGACAAAAACAATAACTAAACAGCTCTTTGTCATATACAGGTATTTAGGAATACCATCTTAATATAAGACAAGTCACCTTTTCAGTTAATGCAATGTATGTGCATATGTATATGTTTTAAATCATAGTAACAAAGTGCTTAGTTTGTGGCAAACACTATGTAGGATATCTATATTAATACTTAGACACTATGAGATGGGCTTTATTATTATCTTCAACTTACAAATTAAACAACTGACACTTATAGAAGCTAAGCAACCTGTCCAAGGCCACAGAGCTTCCAAGCAGTACAGCTGGAATGCAAAGCCAAGTCTGTTCAGCTACAAAGCTCCTATAAGACCTTGAGCATTAATCGCCCCTCCTTCACCCTCATCCCTTCCTTGAGGGCCTTTTTGGGCAGAAATGAGAGGACAGCTGACAAGACAGCAATAGCCTTGATAATCCAGAAGGAGGCAGGCGAGCACAGGAATTCTAACACTTGACAAAGAATGGTTTATGATGAATTGATGTTTAAATGAATTCACGCATTAATTTAGACATTCATGTTTCTGAATAGTTGTAGTTAAAATCCAGTGAGTTTATTAATTTTTGAGGACAATCTGAGTTCACATACCAAAATGTAATCAGCTTACTCTTTGGCCCAGGGATCTCTTCTGGGAATAAAACTTTAAAAGATATTCACAAGAGCATACAAAGAAAAGAAACTGGGAAAACCCTAGTACCTACCAGTGAGTCAACAACCTGAGAAGGATCAATTTAAATTTAGCCAAATGCAAATAAATTATGCTATATCCCCATATGGAATATCATAGTGCTGCTGAAAAGGATGCCAGACCAAATTGCACTGACGTGGAAGGAGGTCATGAAATATTAATTGAAAAAAGCACATTGCAGAACAGTATGTGTAGTTTGATCTCATTTTAAAAACTACAAATTTGTGTATTAATTTTTACTTTTGCATAAGAAAAATTCTAGACTATTTAATAATGTGAATCGGAACAGTGATCCTAGGGATTGGGATTGGAGGAAAGGAAACGTGAGGACCTTGACTTTCTTCATAATACGTATTTTTTGTTTTAATTTTTATAATGAAAATTCATTACTCTGATCATTTTTGTAAGTACTAAGAGCATTCCTAACAAAGTGCAGCTTTAGCGGTGGATCACTGGATCGCTTTATTTCCACTTTATTTCAGATCTTAAATATTTGGTAGCACAACATGCCCTAGAAAAATTCTGGATCAATAATGCTTATGAAATATATCATTTAGCACAGCTTTTCATGTTTAACAGGACATTAAAGACTGAACAAAATATAAAAATTCTCTAATATATTTTCAAAATCTCTATTTCTCTCTTTCTTCCCATTCTCATGATATAAATCAAGGCCAGAAATGTCCCTGGTGTTCATTTGGGATGTGGAGCCACCTCCCCTCTGGTCCCACCCCCTTTCTGAAACATAGAACTTTAACTGGCAAGACCCCTAGTGAGACCCCACTGTCTTATAAGGCAGGATGCATGTCCTTATCTCACCTCCATTCTAGCTCTTCCCATACTCTTCCCTCACACTACTTCTCTGTTATCTGACAGTCTCATTCCTGATTCTAAGCTCTTGCTTGTCCCCTTAAAGCATTTTCTTCTCCTTGGTTGTCTATAGAGAAGACCAATTTGAGAACCTCTATGATTCCTCCTAAAGGTTCAGAAAGAAAGTCCTGCCACTTGAGAAGCAAATATGTGTTATCTTCCTAATGAGGAATCATCCACTCTGCTTTTTCCAACCTTTGACATCTTCCAGGGAGCCAGAGATCTCAGAGCCGGACTTTGTGACCTTTAGACCACAGTGGCAGGGTGCTGCAAGGACGTGATGTGGAAGACGCCTAGGATTCTAGCCTGTGTACCAAGGATTACCATTATGAACATGTACCTTAAATTCAAATGGGCCTAGAGAAGACCTCAATCAGACCAGCTTATGAACTGCCCTGATTTTAGCAAATAACAAAGACAAAACTATCAGAGTCCATTAGATATCTTACCCAAGGCATTTGTTGATAAGATTGTAGTTCTCCAAGGATTTTGGTTCCAAGTAACATTACAGTAAATTTGAACAAGAAATGGGAATTCTGTGTAAGCTCGGGGCTGTCCTGTGTTCTTTGTCTCAAATGAGAGAGAGAATGGACAATCAGCCAGAGGGAAAACCTGTAAAGTCCCTCTCTTAATCCTCAGCTGAGTTTGCTTTCACTCATGCCAAGCAAGAGGATCGGAAAGCAGCCATTTACAGTTGTTGGGAGAGCCAAGATTTCCAGTTTGCCAAAGTGAGACTTATATGCTTGGAATTCACTTGGAGGCTAGAAGGCTCCAAAAGGCTTGTGATAAATTGGGGAAGCAGCTGTGCCCCTTTGTTTTTATCACAAAGTGGCATGAGTGATTCCAAAGTGATATTAGATGAACAATCTTATTTTTGCAAGTGATTCAACATGGAGATCAGATTTTATCTCAGTGTATGTAAACTCTAACTATTGAAAAAAATACAAATCTGTTCTTTCTCTGAGAAATCAAAATCTATATTAGCAGAAGCTGGCTTTTTAGAATTCATTTATATTTATTACAAACCAAATTAACATTTAGAATTATGTCTACCTGATATTTAAAAGTTAGTCTCAGTTTTTTTTGTGTATCTAAAGATTTGATATCTTTATTTTGTGTAGATATCAACTTAAAATCTCTTAAATGCTAATTTTCAAGATCAAATCTGAAATAGAGCATAATAAATAAAAGCATAAAATATGTCAGCTTTATCACATCACCAATTCAAGATTAGATGCTTCAAACTGTGAAAACAGGGATACCTGGGTGGCTTAGTCAGTTAAGCATATGCCTTCAGCTCAGGTCATGATCCCAGGGTGCTGGGATCAAGACCCACATCTGGCTCCTTGCTCAAGGGGGAGCCTGCTCCCCCCTCTGCCTGCTGTTCCCCCTGCTTGTGCTTTCTCTCTCTCTCTCTCTAATAAATAAAATATTTTTTAAAAATTATGAAAACAAAAATAACTTAGCAATTCTCATTTGATGACTATGAAAGCTAATATCCTTCAAATTGTTTTAAAATTAATATAGAGAATGACATATATCTTTTTTCAAAGATTTATCTTAAATAAATAAAAGGAAATAAAAGTATAACTGAATAGAGACTTCAGGATCTTGAAGGAAAAGGCCAAATTAATGATAAACAAAATACATGTAAATAAATATTCAGGTACAAGAAAAATCCTAAAATAATAGTAATTTAGCAGAAAATTCAAATTTTATTACAAAATTTGATATAGAAACTTTGCTATGGAGTTGAGCAACCTCCTGACATTTAACATTACTTCACGGGATTTGAGAAGTATAATTAGTTATCAGCAATCAATTTGTTGACTCTATCGTCCCAGATAGCCTTCGCTACCAGTGGGAAAATACTGCTTACACTCTAAGTACTATTGTACACTTCATAACCTGCTAATTAGCACTTAATTTTCCCTTTGCTTGGGGAATAATGATTATTGCTTTCACCTAATACAAAGGCTACCTTTAACAATCAATTTTTTAAAATTAGCTAATGATCCCTAGACAATACCCATCCCCCAATGAGTACCTTACACATTCCATCAGGACAGAACTACTACAATTTTTCAAGCTCTGCTGAGAGATAGTTAACTTTAATACTAACATGAATGCAGAATAGTCGCTTTGATTATTTTAGGAATAATAAAACTCTGAACATCTTGGCTTTTGGTATGAAGATTTCAGTTGTAAGTTTTAAACTTGAATACTCAATGACTAGGGTGTGATTTAAAATATTTAACATAGTGGGCAAGAATGAGACATTAATTCCTGTCCAATAGAAGTTAAAGGGGCAAAGCACAAACAACTGAAGTCAACACCTTTCACTCCTTATGTTCTTTAACTTTATAGAGATATTTGGTAACATGTGACTTTGGTAAAGGAAATAATTATAAAAGGTAAAAGCTGACTTCTAAAAGCTGACATCTATGGTTTTCAATGGCAGATTCTAATTTGGAGACAACAATTTCCAGTGAAAGATATTTTTTAGTGTTCAGTGTTATTTCATTCTTACTGAATCATATATATGTCATAATGGAATGGATGAATAAAGTAAGTTCTCCAACTTCGGACAGAACATATGCTTAAACCATACACACTTAAAAAACACTTCTCTAGTTTCTAAGCCTCAAAACATCCTGTATCTTCAATCAAATAAGTATCTTTGACGTGCAAATTTATGAAATCTGAATTGTAATTCTGATAATGATGAAAGCATCAAAATCTAGATATTTCAGGTGATAACAATGAATTTATAATGTACATATAACTTGTGCCTGTATGTATATTACCATATATTAATATCATACAGAGGGATGGAAAACCAAAAACATGAATATGTAGTCAAGAAAATGAAGTCAAGACACTTTTTATAGCAATAGAAGTATGAAAGATATTATTATCTAAACTTCTAAATTCTTTTTTTTTTTTTAAGATTTTATTTATTTATTTGACAGAGAGAAACATAGCGAGAGAGGAAACACAAGCAGGGGGAGCGAGAGAGGGAGAAGGCTTCCTGCCAAGGAGGCAGCCCAACGTGGGGCTCGATCCTGGGTCTCCGAGATCATGACCTGAGCTGAAGGCAGTCGCTTAACCAACTGAGCCACCCAGGTGCCCCTAAATTCTTTTTTTTTTTTAAGATTTTATTTATTTATTTGACAGAGAGAAACACAGTGAGAGAGGGAACACAAGCAGAGGGACTGAGAGAGGGAGAAGCACTCTTCCTGCCAAGCAGGGAACCCGATGTGGGACTCGATCCCGGGATCATGACCTGAGCCGAAGGCAGTCGCTTAACCAACTGAGCCACCCAGGTGCCCCTAAACTTCTAAATTCTTAATTCTAATTGGATTTATTTAATTTAAAAATAGGACAAACTTTAAAAAAATATTAGCAAAATAATTTAGACAAGTGAAGTAGCAAAATGATTGCCAAAAAAAAAAAAAAACCTGAAAAATTGACACCAAAGTCTTAAGACATGTAAAGTTTAAAAAAGACAAGGGAATGTAAATCTTGACTAAGTGACCTAATCAAATAATTCCCAAATTTTATTTATGGTTTACGGTAAACCAATGAAAGAGGCAAAGAAGCCACACATTTGACAAAATCTAAGGGAAAAGCCTAAGATTTAATGCCTATTATATAGGTAAAAATAGAAGAAAATAAAAATAGGATTAAACCAGATATGAAGTAGTTTAATAAACTAAAAACAAGGCAACTTAGCAATTGTGTGGGGGGAAATTTCAAGGAGTAAGTTTTCAAAGTAGTGCATAGGGAGATCTATGCCTAAATCCCATTAGTAATAACATGTTCCTCTGATCTCAGTGATACTCACTTTTAAGTGATACCATAACTATTGTAACAATCCTGCATTTATGATAACATTCATTTACTCAGTCCCTGAAGACAGTAAACTTAAAAGTAGTTATTCTTTCTTTTGCACTTACTAACAATATATTTAGTTTTATAGGCACTAGTCACAGATTCACCCTTTTTTATGTCTCACTGTGGTGTGTAATTTTTTTTTAATAACTGTATGTTTAAAATAATTAGTACTGCTGGATATAATCACTAATTTCCTAAAACTGCAAAAGGCAACTTAATATTTCTGCATAGCAGCTGTAATACACAATATTGCACAGAACTAAATTATTACAAACAGTGCCAGCAGTTTTCTATACACAGTACTTAAGATAATTATAAAAAATCATCTTCATTACTGCTTGCTAGCATTTTTTTAACAGTTTAATTTGGATAGGTTACAAACTACATTCAAATCACACAGATATAATTACTGTAAACCCAAGAAGCTATAAAATGTTCCCAACCAAATCCCTTTGACCCTGTTAATGTCTGTTCCTTGTTAATCTAAGGCAAACATTGTTTGTAGTGTGCATTTGTTATAGAATATAAAAAAAAGAAGGGGGGGGCCCTAGGAAATCCCTTAACGGTTGTTATTGATTCCAGCATTTACCAACTGAGAGTTAAGTGCTGTTTACAAAACAGAACAGATGCAGATGCTGACAAAAAGGTAAACAATTGTTGCGTGGCTTCCTGCCAGCTTGTGAACCGATATATTAAACTCCAAGTGAAGCACATTTCCCCTATGGATTGCACTTATTGCCACTTCATTTCCTATGTGCTCCATCTCTCTCTCTCGCCGTGCCTGGCACTAAGCTATTTCCAGTTCTTTGCTGACCCCTGAGGCCTGGTGCTACCACACACAGCCATTAGAGAAGGGAATTGCATGTGTCTGACACGGCCTGAAACCAATTATTTGATATTTTCTTCAGAATGATGCCTAACTCTGTTGGGAATGAGCAATCATGAAATAATTTACCTCCTGATTTAATTTTTTCCTGCACAAATTAGTTGTAGACTGAACTGGCTATACACAGATGCCTGTGACAAGGCTCTCTTATCAAGATGATACTTGAAATGAAGCAGGGGGGTCTGAATTGAATAGGTTGGGGAATCCTGCTTTAAAGAGGCATTGACAAGTTTATCAGATATACTGATCACATGTACTCTCTGTTGATTGAAAATGACAGAACCTTAAAGAACTATCAGGATAGCAGAGAAAACCACAAGGATGCAAACCTTATCAGAGTATTTAATGTTTTAAAAAATCTATCCAATTTCTGGTTTCCTCTTTGTGTCCCAGAAACCTTGGCACATGATCAAAATCTAGCCAAAACAAACACTCACTTTGTTTCGTGACTGCATGACCTTAACCAAATTTAGTATTCATTGATTTTGTCTTTAGATATACCCATAATGTCAAGAAAGTATGCGTTTTTCTGTAACTCAAATCCCTACAACTGCTTTTCATTAAAATATAAAGGGCACGTGCTTTATATTTTGTTGTCGGTATGTCACAGAAACAAGGCCAAACACAACATGATCACTTATCAATAAACAGAAAGCTTGTATAAATTAACACAGGCTTAATCTGAATAATGAGATATTAAGGCCAACTGCTCGAGCTCAATAAAGACAACACAAGTCTCTTTATAGAGGAACTCACTGAACATAAAGCTTTAACCAAAGCTGTGCAGTAATAGCTTGTCTATAAAGTTGGGCATAATTTTTCTCAGTTTTACATACTGATTCCACATTAAACCTTGGCCATCAAATCTTAAAGGGACTGTGATTGCTGGGTCTTCCTATTTCTCTTCATGGTCCAGGCTTTCCAACTAGATCACATACCAATAACTATGAACTTTAGTTTTTGGCTTTTGTAAACATGACTAAGAAAAATTATAAGAAAAATCTATATTAAAAGTATACCCCTGGGAGGCTCAGTTGGTTAGGCGACTGCCTTCGGCTCAGGTCATGATTCCAGGATCCTGGGATCAAGCCCTGCACCGGGCTCCCTGCTCAGCGGGAATCCTGCTTCTCCCTCTCTTACTCCCACTGCTTGTGTTCCCTCTCTAGCTGTGTTTTTGTCAAATAAATAAATAAAATATTAAAAAAAAAAAAAGTATACCCTCCCTGGGTGGCAAAGTCAAGCGTTTATCTTCAGCCCAGGTCATGATCCCAGGGTCCTGAGACAGAGCCCAATGTCGGGCTCCCTGCTCAGGGGTTAGTCGGCTTCTCCCTCTCGCTCTCCTTCTCCCTCTGCTCCACCTCTCCCCACTACTCGTGTGCACTCTCTCCCTCAAATAAATAAAATCTTAAAAAAAAAAAGTATACCCTCTTCAAATAGCTGAAGGATAGATGTTTTATTGTGCTACAAAAAGAACATTAACAATGATGATCATAAGTGATTTCAGTACAGTTCAGAGAAAAGATAAAGAAAGGCGCTACAGAACAATTTACAATATAACTTTCTCTGACAATGATCATTATAAAATGTAGAAGCAATTTCTTTTTTCACGACAAACTATTTCACCAAACCTGGGTATCCACCCGAATAATTACTAGAAGAATTAATACTATGTGCCTTCTGCTAATGGAAACGTTAATACTGAGTTTTAAATTTAATTTCTGCCTTGGAGGACAAAAAATAGTAATGCCAGCTACTCTAAAATCAATTCAATATGATCTAGTTATAGAGATCTAAAAAATCACAACTTCAAAATATTTAAGCCTTATATTTCACTGGCATGGTAACGTCAAAGGCAAAGAGTACTGGGGCACCTGGATGGCTCAGTCAGTTGAGCATGCAACGCTTGATTGGGGTTATAAATTCAAGCTCCACATTGGCTACAGAGATTACTCCAAAAAATAAAATCTCTAAAACCAACCAACCAAACAACAAACCTATCTTCTTGCCTTTAAAAAACAAAACAAAACAAAACAAAAAACCACATACACAAAGGCCAAGATTACCATCTCCCACTAGCAGTTATCCGTTCGTTACCCTGGCACTTCCTACTGTTCTATTACGGAAGAGATTAAACTCGCAATAGGGTAAAGTATACTTTTCTCAATAATAGACAAAGGTTTTTACTCAAGGTTAAAAATAATTACAAAACAAACACTAACAGATCTTGCTTTTGAGGCAATGTACTATACTTCATTTTAAATAACTTTTCATTGCCTTATGTGAATACTTCTAGATCTCCATTTAGATACCCAACCATCAAAGTTCTTATGAACACTTTGGTAACAGTAGAAGAAATTTAAAAATATATGTATAAACAAAGAAACAGAAATTCAATTTTAAGAATGACGGAGGCAAAACAATTTCTGACTGGAAATCCATTAGGACTTTAAACATTTTGCAAAAAGGTAAGGATTGATTTTTCATTTCCACAATGGGGGATTAATTGGCCTAACTCTCAAAGCTACTAGCAATTTCTCCTGTATAAATCCGTACACAGAGATCAGCCCACACTCAGAAAATGTTACTTCAGACAAAGAATTTTAACAGTCATAGGTGTAAAAGACAGATTTCCCCTGAGTTCAAAAAAATAGGTGATGTTAAATAACGACTGCTTTAAGGCAGAAGATAATTTTATACCAAACACCTGACTTTAGATGTGACATCGAGGGTCAAAGACCTTCATATATGTATAAATAACGACAATGAAAATGTATCATAATGAACATTTTCCAAGTTGACTTTCATGATAAAAGAACAACTATTAAAATTTTCAGTTGTTAAAATGATTACATCTTAAAGGAATCTTACCAATGTTTGTATGCTTATTAAACTTCACTTCTTGATCATTTATAAAAAATGATGTGTTGGATACTCATAACTATTAATAGTGTAATAACCTGAAGTCACCGGTTACATTTTCTGAGAACCTGAGATAGAAATATGTTAATTGAGCAATATTCAACATTACAATAGTCCACTGGAAAATGATCATCTGTTAAACCAAAATTTAGGAATTTAGGACTTATAAACATAAAATTCCACAAATGTTTTAATATAAAACAATATAACTAAGAATTCAAATTTACTATTGTATTCTTATAAAAAAAAAATTTTTCTTAAGATTTTATTTATTTGACAGAGAGAAACACAGCCAGAGGGAACACAAGCAGGAGGAGTGAGAGAGAGAAGCAGGCTTCCTGCCGAGCAGGGAGCCCGATGTGCGGCTCGATCCCGGGTCTCCAGGATCATGACCTGAGCAGAAGACAGTCACTTAACCAACTGAGCCACCCAGGCGCCCCTACTATTGTGTTCTTAAAACAAGATGGAGAATAACAAATAATTTTGGCGGGTAAACATAAGTTTCAAAGGTTTTAGGAGGATTGCAAAGTGATTTAGCAACTCGCTTTCTATGAATTTCTGGCTTGCCACAACCTCATGTATATCACTTTTATAGTACTTCCATTTCTTTGCTCAATATAAAATAAATATGCAAAATAATATTTGTTTACTTTTAGAATAATTTTAAACTTTGCAATGATTTTTTCAATTATTTTCATCTTGTTCTAAATATGTTACTTCTTTTTGATTAGAAAATTTCTTTTTCCAAGTAAAAAAATGAGTGTTAAAAATCTCAGTATTTTAGGGGCATCTGGGTGGCTCAGTTGGTTAAGCGACTGCCTTCGGCTCAGGTCATGATCCCGGAGACCCGGAATCGAGTCCCACATCGGGCTCCCTGCTCAGCTGGAAGCCTGCTTCTCCCTCTCTCAATCCCCTTGCTTGCGTTCCCTCTCTGGCTGTGTTTCTCTCTGTCAAATAAATAAAATAAAATCTTAAAAAAAAAAAATCTCAGTATTTTAATCTTAGGATTTTTTTTCAGTTTTAAAAAATGTACTAAATGGTTAATAAGGCATATAAATCTCTAACTGGCATATGACCGTTCATGAGAAACCAGTGAGTCATTTCATCTGTCATCCTTAGTATGTGAATGTCATAATTAGAGGATGTAGCAAGTGAGATATTCTTTCTATCCTTTGAAAAACACACAGGTGCTCTATGGAGGGAGGGAATCGATAAGTGAGTGCCATTTAGCAGTTGTTAATTGCTGCTGTCTGAAAGCAAAATTACTAAAACTAAATCCATCCACTTTCTCTCTTATGGAATATACTTTCCATCTCTGTTGCCCTACTCTCTTTCGAACAAAGACTCAGAGGTCTTAGAACATTTAATAGTGGATAATGGGTCAGCAAAATAGAGTCCATGCAGCAGAAAACATGTTTAAGGCAAATAAAGATAAGCATGTAAATGCATAATACCACACATTTCCCCAAGCACATGACAACTACCCTTCTCTCATACACCTACACATTCATTTTTCTTAGTTTTTAATCAAATAAATAATTTTCAGATGATACAACCTTCTGGAAGGAAGAAATGGAAATAAAACCACCACCGATTCCTCAGGGAAGAAATCCTGATGTCAGGCTTTTCATTTATTTTCTTACAAGGCACTGAGATACGATGGGAAGATTTTTCTAGTCTTAGTTCTATCTCAGAATTGATTTGCTAACCAGCCAAAATGACTTGATTTTCACCCAAAACACAGGAACTGAAAATAGTGCACTAATTTCAGAGTACTGATGTGGCAAAGATAACTTAAAAAAAAAAAAAAAAAAACAAAGCGGAGGAAACCTCTTGCAAACATAATGCTAACTAATGGTATTGTTATTAATGAGTGTAAAAAGGATCTTAAACCTGGTAATAATTGTTTCAATATTTCTGTAGCTTAGTTACTTTTAGCTTAACTTTGACAAAAAGATTAAATGTAAGCAGCTTAATTGCATCTCTACTAAGATGAGAGTCTCTTAGATACATTTTAAAAAAACATGAAGTCAAAAATCAGTACAACTTTCCTTTTCATGTGTAAAGTCTTGGGTAATGTTTTTCTTTCCAAATCTTTCTCAAAGAAAAAATCTAGTAATGTAGCTTTGTACTCTACTACTTTGTTCCTTCCAAAACTCGTTTGTTTAATTTTACAGGTAGAGAAACAAATACATGTGTTGTAATTCTAGAAAGCTCAGAACAGAAATCATAATGTGGTTAAAACGGGGATTACTCTTCAGATTACATGTAAAAGGATTATTTATCTTACAAGGGAATTAATTTAGCAAAAGACAAAGATTACAGTAGTTAAAAAAGAGTAAGTTTAGTCACAATTCAGAAATGGACTTGAATACTAGCTCAAATACTTCCTTTGGCGGGACTTTGAGCATGTTACTTAACTTGTCCAAACTCCGTTTCTTTATCTATAAAATAGGGATGATAACTAATTTTTGAGAGCTGTTGTATAAATGGTATACCAGTATATAAAGTACTCAGCGCAGTACATGATTAACTAGAAGCACTTATAACTGACTTTATCTATTTGTAAACAGATAACAAGGAAAAGTGAAAATGATCTATGGGGAAATACTACTGAAAATTAATGTTGGATTCATGTTCTGAGTAGCATCCTTTGCAAAGTATCTACCTTATTCAAGTATTTCCCACAAAACAGATCCAAAGTAATAAGTGCCTTATCAAAATCCAAGAATTAGCATGGTCGAGAATGACTTTTAAACACACAAAACGCCATCTTAAATGGCTTGAAGAATTGTTCTGTTTTGCCTCATACATAAAGGATGAGATAAAAGTGAAATAATTCTACCTTTTACCCTCATCCTGATGGATCACCCTGTGTAATTCTACTAGGTAGAGATCAAAGGTACTGAAAGAAATTAGGTTCCGTGGAGAGAGAGTGCACTCCTGGCTCAGAAAAAGGGAAGACAAGCCCCCTTTTCTCAGCTGATGGCATGGCATATTCTAAAAGCCTCAAAAAGGCACCGAATATGCCATGTAACAGAATTGGCTACAGCAAAGGCTTTCGGATCAGTGATGCCAAAACCCAAATCATCACTTTTGACATTCTTAACATGTTAAAAAAAATACTAAAATTATTGACAAAAACTTAACATGTATAGCATAGTTTCATTATGTATGAAGTATGGCTCATCAAATTTTTATACAGAGACTTTTAGGACAAGATTTTTCTTCTGTGCTTTCCAGGTTTAATCCCAAGGCTTTCATTTTATACTTATATAAGGATTTGTATGGAAACAAAGAGGTTTTTAGAGGAAAAAATATCATCCATGCCTACTGTCTGCAGCTTTCCAGAAATGAGCTGGTTCTTCCCCAGGAAAAAACACAGGTCATTATTAAATCCCTGCCTTGCCTGCTTTAAATACATGCCAGAAAAAAGGCATATGGATTACTTTTTAATCGACAGTACAGAATAATAATTGCATTTCCAGTTCTTGCCTGTGATCTTAATTTTCAATTATCTGACTAAAAATGCCCCCACAATAAATAAATAATAAAAATAGAAACGAAAAATCAAACAAAATAAAAATATTTGGTTGTGGGATCAAAGGAGAAACCCCAAAATAACTAGTAGAAATAGTTTCAGATGTGAGCTGGAAGAAGAGACTCTACTTCCTGTTTTTACTTAACTACCTACTCCCCTCTTCACCATTCCATCCAGACAAAAAAAATACAACCATAGGAGGTGTGCAGTTTTCATTTGTTATTTTCAAGTTTCACTAGGGAAAGAAAAGTCATACAGATAAATATCTAAAACAAGTTTTTGTATCTGCTTTTGTGGCAAATAAAACCACACCCTTAGCCAGTTAACACATCTGTACTGTCAGCAGGGAAAAAAATGTGGCAGCTTCCAGTGACAAATTGTAGGTATAAAATATGGGTGTGGAATGATTTCCACAACACACAGAGAAAATGTAGAGCTTAGATACCACCTAATAAAACCCTTTAATTTTATCTAGTACATCAATTTGGAAAGGTTAAATAACTTACCTATGTTCACAAAACAAGGGGGCGAGAGATGGAGGACCAGCACCCTTGACTCCCAGTAAGTGCACTTTTCACCTTCTGAGAACCAAGTTCATTATAAATAGGGAATGCACCAGTATTTCATTAAAAAATGGCAATCACGATAAAGCAATGGGGGAAAAAAAGACTGAGCAACAGTATCATTTCCTAGAATTTAACGATGCTATGAAACCTGAAACTACATTATTATTTTAAAGGAACTTGTAATAACTGAATATAGCTTTAGTTTCTCTTATGAATTCTTTTTGCCCATTACTGTTTTGTATTATTTGATATTTTTAGCTTCAGTTAATGTGGGGTTAGAAGGCATAATTGTCATCAGAGATTTAACAAAGCTCTTCACTTCTGTCTCAGGAGCACATGACAGGATGGAAAGGATGCGGTGTCCTTCTAGAAGGCTTGGAATCTCTAACAATACTTATACAAACACTTCTTTTTTTGTACACATTTTGCATGCTGACCTCAAGATACTTCATCTTTCCTGAGTGATCTTCACCACTCAACTAATCAGAGCTGGGGGAGGGCGAGAGAAACTAGGGTGACTTTAACATTGGCCTACTTTCCAATTGTGATATGAGCCTCCTTAGTCAGGAATTCTACCTTTATTTTGATTTCAAGGTCTTCTTTACTCTGAAGGATCTTTTCTTTCCTTGAAGGATTCTGTTTTCCCCTCTCTCTATCTTCCTTAAACAAAATAGCAAGGGACTGTCAATACAAAGTGGTTTTAGATGCCACTTATTTTCAACATCATACCCACTGTAGATCTTTAGAAACCTTCCAAATATTCAAAGGCATGTATTGTATTCTCTTACGTCTTTCCTTTTCAAGCTAATGGTAACCTCAAAAAATTCAGAGTAAGATATACAGGGACCAGGAAATTTATCCTATGGATAAAATCTCCTAATGCATCATTTCATAATAAAATACAGAGGACTGAAATGCCTGAAATTTACTAGACATAAACAAATCCTCTCTTTTTCAAACATTGAGAAAAATGGCAATAACTTTCCTTAAATCCAAAGAAAATACAATTTTAAAAAGTAAAAGTAACTTGCTCAATTAACTACTCCAAATGTAGCTATAAAAATGCTTCAATATAAGGAGGGCACTATTCTGAAATACGGATGACACCCGTACATGTGTAAATATGGATCTGACTTCCTAGATAATGAGCTATCAAGTTATAATTAAAATACTAAAGGTGGATTTCTAGCTTTATGAAACGTGCTTATTTTGACTTTAAATAAAAATTTAAAGCCTTATTAATTCAATGAAACAACACTATTATGGCATAAATTGTTATAACTGATAATTTTCTCCAAAAATGATCAGAGACAATATGAGAACATAGAACAACAAAATCAATTACTGAGGAAATCTTGGTTCTTAAGTCATTTCTGAAACTTTGTAAAAGACTATCAGAACAAGGAGCGCCTGGGTAGCTCAGGTCATGATCCCGGAGTCCTGGGATGGAGTCCCACATAGGGCTCCCTGCTCAGCAGGAAGCCTGATTCTCCTTCTGTTGCTCCCCCTGCTTATGTTCCCCCCTCTACCTGTGTTTCTTTTTTTTTTTCTACCTGTGTTTCTGTCAAATAAATGAATAAAATCTTAAAAAACAACAACAACAACAACAGAGTATCTGAATATATATATAGTTCTTTTCTAGGACAGTTCAAATTATGAAGATTCAATAATATTTATATTAACACATTTCATCATTTTCTTCAAATTGCAAAATATGCAAGCTATATATTTTCAATTTATTTTCAATTTTATTTATTTATTTCACAGAGATAGAGGGCAAACGGGAGAGTGGCACAGGGAGAAGCAGATTCCCTGGTGAGCTGGAAGCTTGATCCCTGGACCCTGGGAGCATTACCTGAGCAAAAGGCCAAAGCTTAAGACGGAGGCACCCAGGCACCCAAAGCTATATACTTCTAAATGTATTGTAACACTAAAATAGCACATGGTCTCAAAGAAATTAAAATTACAAAATCATAGGAATATAGAGGAGAAAAAGTTACCATAAAATGCCAAGAAGTGGAATTCAAGTCAAGGGATTAACTTATAAAAATAAATTAAGTATCTGCCTGGTACTTTGTCTTTGGAAAATGGTTGGACAGAGTGTCACCGTATTTTAAATAGATGTCCCAGAGAGCTTGAATCAATATCCAGCTGCATGGTTGCAGGTGGGACTCACTCTGGGGTGCTCAGGGGAACACTACGCCACCAGAAAGGACAGCTGGTAAATCAAAGAAAATAGCATAAAAAGTGCCTCTAGTCAGTTTCTAAGTTAATAAGCAGAAGCAAATCAGGAGTCAGTTATGAATCACTGTTAATTAAGAAAGAAAAGCAAAAACTTTGAGTGCAGAACACAGGAATGTTAAAATCAAAAAGAAAATATGAAAGAGCCTGGTAAATTGTTTTTATGCTAATTGCCATAAGTGCCTTGTACAGTTTTTGCCATGGAATTTAGCAACATATCAAAATAATATGCCAAATAACTGCAAACAAGGAAATTCTCTTTCTATGGATTATTAGAAAATAATTATGTGTGGCCTTGGAAAATATTTACCTTTCTAAGTCTCAGTTTTCTCACATTTAAAATATGAATAAAGTTCAAAGATTAAATGAAATCACATATGTAAAACCTCATACATAATAAAAAGCTATAATTATTTCTGATATTCAAGTAATGTTATCTATATAACCATATTACAAATACAGATATAAATATACATAAATTTATATGTACGTGTAAATAAATAATTTATAGGTCATTCCAGGAAAAAAACAACCAATCCTCAATCTTCCTAGAAAAATCAAAGGTGATTAAGGATTCAGTAGGTTCAAATTGCCTTAGCTCATCAAGTATGTAGTAGTCTATGCATAAACAGATAGCACATTGGTTCGTTAATTAGTTCATTAAAAACTGAAGAGAAGGAGCACCCTCAAACAGCTAACAAGGTCAAAAATTACACAGATATTAAAGCCAGATAAGGACACTACATGAAAATAACATTACAGACCAGTATTCCTGGTGAATATAGGTGTAAAAATTCTAAACAAAATACTAGCAAACCGAATTCAACACCAGATTAACTGGGATTTATCTCAACGATGCAAGGATGGTTTAACATATGCAACCAATGTGACACACATTAATAAAATAAAAGAAAAATCATATGATCACCTCCGTAGATATAGAAAAAGCATTTGACAAAATACAACATCCTTTCATGATAAAAACTCATAGCGAATTTAGTATAGAGGGAACACAACTCAACATAATAAAGACCATTTATGACAAGCCACAGCTACCATCAAACTCAAAGTTTGGCTGCAACATTTTCCTCTAAGATCAATAATAAGACAAAGATGCCCACTCTCACCACTCTTATCAACATACTACTACAAGTCCTAGCCAGGACAATCAGGCAAAAAAAAAGAAATAAAATAAAAATCAGGAAAAAAAAAGTGAATTGTCTTTGTTTGCAAATGATATGATCTTTTATAGATAATTCTAAAGATTTCTCTAACAAATTGTTAGAATTAATCAAGGAAATCCGTAGTTTCAGGATATAAAATCAACAGAGAAAGCAGTTGCATTTCTATGCACCAACACTGAAATATCTGAAAAAAAAATAAAACAATCCCACTCACAACAGCACTGAAAACAATAAAATATTGAGCAATACATTAAACCAATTGAGTTAAAGACCTGTATACTGAAAAATATAAGACTTTGAAGGAAGAAATTGAAGAAGAGACAAATAAATGGGAAAATACTGGATGTTTATGGCTTGAAAGAATTAAAGCTGCTAAAAATCCATTTTACCAAGAGCCATCTATAGATTCAAGGCGACCCTTATGAGAATTTTAATGCAGGGGCGCCTGGCTGCCCAATCAACCTTGATCATGGGCTTAAGAGTTCGAGCCCCATAAGTGGTATAGAGATTACTTAAAAAAATAAAATCAGAAATAAATTTCAATGTGGTTTGTCACAAAAATAGAAAAAAATAATCCTAAAATTTGTTTGGAACTACAAAGACCTCAAATAGCGAAAGCCATCTTGAGAAAGAAGAACAAAGCCGGAGATATCACACTTCCTGATTTCAAGATATACCACAAGCCTATAAATCAAAACAGACACAGAGACCAAGGAAGAGAATACAAAACTCAGAAATAAACCCTCACATAATATATGGTCAACTATTATTTGACAAGAGAACCAAGAATACTCAATGGGTAAAGGAATCAATAAGTGGTGCTGGGAAAACTGGATAATCCCATGCAGAAGAATAAAATTGTACCCTATCTTACAACACTCTTAAAAAATAACTCAAAATGGATTAAATATTTAAATCTAAGTTCTGTAAAACTATAAAACCCCTAGAAGAAAGCACTGATACTGGTCTTGGCAATGATTTTTTAGATGTGATACCATTAGCATAAGCAACAAAAGCAAAAATTATATAGGACTATACCCAAATAAAAGGTTCTCCACAGCATAAAAAATAATCAACAAAATGAAAAGACAACCTACAACAGGGAGAAAATATTTGCAAATCATATATCTAATATTGAATTAGTATCCAAAATATATGAAGAACTCCTACAACTCAATAACAACAACAAAATTTGGAAATGGCCAGCATGGGGTGCCTGGATGGCAGAGTTGGTTAGGCGTCTGAGTCTTGGTTTCAGTTCAGGTTGTGATCTCAGGCTTGTGGAATCAAGCTCTGCGTCAGGATCCACGCTCAGTGCAGAGTCAGCTTGTGACCCTCTCTCCCTCTCCTTCTGCCCTTCTCCTCACCTACACTCATGCACTCACTAATAAATAAATAAATCTTTTAAAGTGTCCAGCAGACCTGAAGAGACATTTTTCCAAAGACAGACAAATGGCCAAAGGCTAAATGAAAAGATGGCAAACATCAGTAATCATCAGAAAATTCAAATCAAAACTGCAACAACATATCACCCCACAACTATAAAATGGTTATCATCAAAAAGATAAGACATAACAAGTATTTGTAAAAATATAAAGAAAAGGGAATCTGTGTTCACTATTGCTGGGAATGTAAATTGGTACCACCAATGTGAAAAGTACCATGGAGGTTCTACAAAAAACAAAAAAATAGAATCACCATCAGCAGTCTCACTTCTAAGTTTATATATCCAATAGAAATGAAAACAGGATATTGAAGAGATCTGTGCCTCCATATTCACTTTATCATTAATCACAATACTCAAGATATAGAAACAATCCAAGTATCCACCTACACATAAATGGATAAAGAAGACATGTATATGTGATCGATATTATTAAGCCATGAGAAAGAAGGAAATCCTGCAATTTTCAACAATGCGGATGGACCCTGAAGGCATTATGCTACGTGAAATAAGTCAGAGAGAGAAAAGACAAATACTTTATAATAAGACATGTGAAACTGAAAAAAAAAAATTCATAGAAACAAAGTGGTTACCAGGGGGTGGGGAAAGAGGGAAGGGGAAAGATGTTGATCAAAGAGTATAAATTTCTAGTTAGATTAATCATTTCTAAGGATCCAATGTGAATATACGTAACATTAGTGTATTATACACTTGAAAGTTGTTAAGAGAGTAAATCTTAAAAAAAAAAAAAGAGAGAGAGTAAATCTTAAATGTTCTCACCATAGGGACATAATGGTAATTATGTGACATGATGGAGATATTAACTAACAGTATGGTTGTAGTGATTTTATAAAAACATATGTGTATCCAGTCAACACGACCTTTTAAATTTACATTGTTATATGTCAGTTATATCTCAGTAAAGCTGGAAGAGAAAAGACTAGTATATATACCCCACTGCTAAAGATATATCACAGATTACAAAACAGGAATCATAAGCAGAAAACTTTCAAGTTGGTCTTACATAGACATCAGATGAAAAGAGGGTAGGATAATTTTGAAAAAAGTAAAACCATAACTGCACTAAAGTAGAGTTAGCAATACAGAGAATTCCTAGTAGTGTTTTGTTCTGTTTTGTTTTTTTAAGATTTTATTTATTTATTTGCCAGAGAGACAGAGAGCACAAGTAGGCAGAGCAGCAGGCCCAGGAAAAGGGGAGAGGGAAAAGCAGGCTCTCTGCTGAGCAGGGAGCCCGATGTAGGGCTCCATCACAGGACTCCAGGCTCATGACTGGAGCTAAAGGCAGCCGCCTAACCGACTGAGCCACCCAGGCACCCCTGGTGCAGTGGTTTTTTGTTTGTTTGTTTGTTTTGTTTTTTTTAAAGACTTTTTTATTTACTTGAGAGAGAGAGAGTGAAAGAGAGAGCATGAGAGGGTAGAGAGTCAGAGGGAGAAGCAGACTCCCTACGCAGCAGGGAGCCCGATACAAGACTCGATTCCAGGACTCCAGGATCATGAACTGAGCCGAAGGCAGTTGCTTAACCAACTGAGCCACCCAAGCACCCGAGAGCAGTGTTTTGAATAGAATGAGCTATATCTAACCTGTTCCTTCAAGCAGTAGAGCATAATGATAGAGTAGAGGATCTGCAGTCAGACGAACCCCGGTCTGAATCTTGGCTTCACTCTGTAACCCTGACCAAATTACTTACCACCTCTCTGTCTCAGTTTCCTCACTGTATAATAGAGATAACAAATAATGACACCTACCTTGTTGGTTGGTTAGAAGGATTAAATGAGATCATGCACAGCAATGTCTGTTGCAATTAATCTTAGCTATTGTTACCCAATGAAAATCTTTTCTATATTTTCAGGCAAAATATTGGAAAGTTTGGTGAGTATAAAAACATAGATATACACTAAACATAGCAGTGTACAACCCATTCAAGTCAGTGTATATTGCATTAAAATAGGAATATAAATTAGAATTGCATTAATATTTGTGATTAATACATTATTTTACTCATTTCAAACTGTATTTCCTTAATAAGTAAAACTTGGTCACTGGGTCAAATATTAGTGGAAAATATGGTTGATCCATTAAGAGCTAGTGTAGCAGTTCTTGAAAACACTAGCAGCAGCTATTCATTTAGTTTTCTTTCCCTTACTGCGTCTAGCTCAGTACCTTAAAAATGGGAGCTGCTAAATGCCTTGCCTATCATAGGTGCTCAATAAAGTTGAACTGAATTGATTTTCCGGTAGCCCGCCTGAAAAGTGCTATTTGAAATTTCCTTAAGTGACAAAGCACTTTATTCTACACCTTAAGACAAGGTCCACTAGCATAATGGTTAAATTCATTGGTCTTGGAGTCATAAAGACCTACATCTGAATGCTGACTCTGTACAACATGACCCAGGGCAAGTTCATGTTTCTAAGCTTCTTTCTTTGTTCATGAAATTAGGATAATAAGATAAAGAATGTATATGGCACAGTGCCTGACATATGGAAAGCATTCATTTAACATGTGATTCATACCAACATTTAGATAAATGAGCTTGAGAAAGATCAGTGCACCTAGAGTCGTAGAAAATGTTTCAAATTTTGGTGTTAAAGCCTACACACATAGTTTTCTCTCACGAATGAGAAAACACCTCAATATCAGCCCTAAAGACTCCATAGCAACTTACACACATTTTCAACCATATGGATCTTTTCTTCTGTTATAAACTATATTTAGCATATATAAAACTTTCCTGTTGAAAACACTTTACAAGTAAGCAGGAATTCTTTTAGAGACTACATTAGAAAATAAGTATACTCATGAAATGCATTTAAAATTTATGTAACAATTAAAATGAAAATTTGCTTTGAGCAAAACTGTAATGTTCCTAAATTAACTGACTTCATATTCCAACATAACCTAAACTTGGCTAATGCATGTCTGTTCTGTGACGTGATACAGGTTCCAGAGGAAAATAAAAAATGTAAGAGAAAATAATGAACTATTCGAAAATTCATATATCATAGTATTTTGGTATTCTGGAATTTTATTAAGAAAGGTATGTAAAACTATAGTGAGCTATGGAAATATTTATAAAGTGATCATAAATTCAAAGATAGCAATTCACCAAATGACAATCTTCAAACACTTACAAAATATAGCTTATGCACCTATTTAGAAATACACCTCAGAATTTTTACATAAAAGCGTGACTAATAGCTTTCAGAAATAATATTTCTTATCTTCATTTTTCTCCACCAGTAGGAAATCAAAATGGTGACAGGAGAAAACTTATTATATCACAATAGTTTCTTTCTTTTTCCCTTTATCTTTTCAATAAAATTAGGAATTCTAAAATCATCTTTTCTTTGTGTATATTCTTACATAAATAATACTAGAGAAGTTCCTCTAAAATCAGCTATACTTAAAATTATACCCCTTTGTAACCAATTTTAATATATAGTTGCCATTTCAGAATAGCTCCTTATTGGAATTGGCTGTCTAAAAGAATACAATTCTACACTCCCAATTTTAGTCCATGATATAATTTCAACAATTTTTTTCTTAAGATTTTATTTATTTGACAGAGAGAAACACAGCCAGAGAGGGAACACAAGCAGGGGGAGTGAGAGAGGGAGAAGCAGGCTTACTGCCGAGCAGAGAGCCTGATGTGGGGCTCGATCCCGGGTCTCCGGGATCATGAACTGAGCCGAAGGCAGTCGCTTAACCAACTGAGCCACCCAGGTGCCCCGATAATTTCAACAAATTTTTAACAATTCTTTTTCCTTAATAATGTTATCAGCTTTGGAAGTTATAATTAATTAAAAACTATACTTTTGTGTTACATATAGATGAATATTGGTGGATATATTCATATATACACACAGGTTCACCCAGTAATTTATGCAGTCAAATAAACCAGAACTCTTACTGGCAACCTCTTGGCTTACACTGTTCAGTATCTTTAATAATTCAAATAACAGGGGGGAAAAAAGCACTTCTACTAGTGTACTTACAGAAAAAGAAATGCATAAAAAATGTGCACTGCAAAAATTTCATAACATTTTTTTTTCTGAGTTAGTTTCAAGTTTGTAATTACGTTTAACCAGAAAGAAAAATGTCAGAGAATTAAAGATAGCAAAAGGCTTAAATTGAACCAAACAAAGGTAAAAGCTCACTAACCCAAAGCATGCACTGCTCCTCTATGCCTGCTGGAGCTCTTGCTCGTCTTAATCGCAGGGACAGCACTTTCTTCCAACTGCAGCTCACAAAAATTTTCAAGAAATTTTGCCATTTCTTCTGTAACAGCATCCAGGTAAGTTTCTTTAATGAACCTCACTGTTGAGCTTGGAGCTAAAATTTCACGTAGTGTGTTAAAATCCTCTTTTATCATGGAGTATAACTTAAGCATTGTACTTTGGCATCCATGAACCATGATGTCTAAATTTGATTCTCTGCTGTAAGAAGGAAAATAGTTCTGCAGCAGTTTAGCCAATAGTTTATTCTGTATGCTTTGGTACTTGATTACAACTTCTGATTCTGAATAAAGAAACAAGAGTTGTTGTATGCACTGGTTTTTCAACCAAATCCTGTGCTGTGAATTGCTTATTTCATTATGGCTTTGTAATTTGTTCACTAAGAAGCGCCGGAGATGTAGTCTTATGTTATCCCATATAGACTTTACATCCACAGAGGAATAATCTTCGACAGAATGAAGAGAAGTTCTAGAGAGGAACTGGAGAGATGCTCCACTTAGCAGTGATGGGAATGAAATGCTGCTCTGGCAGGAGAGGTCCCAAAGTAAATCCAGTATCATTTCTTCTTGATTTAGTTCACTCTTCAACAAATCTTGCTAATAAAAGTAAATTACATTAGACATGGGATTAACTGTAAGAGTAACAGGAAAAACAATTTCTACAGTCACACAATTTCACAATAATTCAGGTATATTTAGAACCAGTTGTTCTTCAAGTCTTGTTCTGTTTTGTTTCGCATTTGGAATGTAATCGATTCAGATATTTTAGAACGTTTAGAACCTAAAATATACACAAAGATTTTATTAATTTATTTGACACAGAGAGAGATCACAAGTAGGCAGAGAGGCAGGCAGAGAGAGAGGAGGAAGCAGGCTCCCCACTGAGCAGAGAACCCGATGCAGACCTCGATCCCAGGACCCTGAGATCATGACCTGAGCTGAAGGCAGAGGCTTTAACCCACTGAGCCACCCAGGCACCCTGATCTGTTTTATTTTTTAAACCCAGGTGATGATCTATATTTTCAGTTCGCTTTCCAAACATAGTCTAGTTTTCAGGGCTCATTGGTATCTATCCCCAATATAACCTGAGCTGCAGCTTAAAAATTCTAAATAAAAATGTGTAGCAAAACATTGACTGAAATGTATTCCTCAGAAAGAATAAATTCAAGATCATGCCCCTAAGTAATTCCTAGTAGAAAATTTTCATGCCCGAATGAGTACATCTATTCTTAGAGAACCCCAAATGAACATACAAAATAGAGTCCTTTAAATACAGTATATGCCTGGAGGTTACTAATAGCTGTCATCCTGAGAAATAAAATTTAATACATTTAAGAGTTGAGCTTTCATTTAAATTCCTTTTTGAGAGCCACGGTAAGAAAGATTTTACCTTGGAAACTAATCTGAGAATATTTCAGTTCTCTCCAAAAAGATAACTAAGTCAACATGGGAAAAAATACTCTCAGAATCATTTCCCCCAAAAGATGGTATGAAATTTTTCCTTTATTCTTTCTGAGCTCACAGAAAAGAATGGTAGGTATAATTATGAATATAAAGGGACAAAAAGTTACTTTCTTTTTGGACTTTGTATTACATGTACACATTCTTCTTACATGCTGTCTTTCCTAACTATGTCTGTCTCAGCTAATACTGAAATTAGTTCATATTCTCTGAGTAGCAACCAGCTGATTGTAAGAAAATGGGAAGCAAAATTTAGGTGGCATAAAATCAGGCTGGCTTTGAAATTTCTTACTGGCAGAGATGCCAGAGGTATTATCTGTGATTCAGAATCATAAACAATTCCTAGGCAAATTCCAGGAATTTGCTCTCAAGTCATTCTAAGCATTGTCATGTCCAATTTAATGTTCTATCTGTAATAAACAATATCCAGTATCTATATAGGATTTGATCATATAACAAGCACTTTACTATCAAGACTCTGGCTTATTCATAATAAAAACTCTGTGACATAGCTATTTAAAAACCCAATTTACAGATAAGGACAGTAACAGGCAACACGTTTAAGTTACCTTCCAAATGTCATGTATATTAAGCACAAAACCAAGAATGAATCCCTGGCTTCATTCTTCTCATCCATGTTCTTTCTACTAGACTCCAGAGAGCCACAAAGTGCACTGATCTTGCTGAAACATTCTCTCTCTCACTCTCATCCCCCTCTACTTAGCTCTTTTGATATCTCTGGAAAAAAAAATGTCCTTACACAGAATTCAGAATGCTAGCATTATGGTAAATACTATGAAACAACCAAGTCATGTTAGTGTCTCTATCTTGGGTTTCTTTTAATCAATCTAAAATTGTAAATATGTGGGCGCCTGGGTGGCTCAGTGGGTTAAAGCCTCTGCCTTTGGCTCAGGTCATGATCTCAGGGTCCTGGGATCGAGGCCCACGTCGGGCTCTATGCTCCGCAGGGAGCCTGCTTCCCCTTCTGTCTCTGCCTGCCTCTCTGCCTGCCTCTCTGCCTACTTTTGATCTCTCTCTCTCTGTCAAATAAATAAATACTTTTAAAAAAATAAAAAATAAAATAAAATTGTAAATATTTGATCAAGCAACATTTAAAGAATAATAGGTTACAAAAGTTTAAGACATGTGTTTACTATAACTACTTAAATTTAAATAACTTTAGTGTAAGTGCCATAATGAGGATCTCTGTTATTTAGGTACTTAAATAATTAATAAATTAAGAATTTTCTATTAAAAAAAGAGAGCTATGATAAATGGCTGTCAAGATTGACACTTTGAGCATGTAAAAACTGATAATAAGGTCAGTTTAATCTGAATATGTTTTAATAATGTGGTCTTTCCTCAAAATAACATGATCAATTATGTAAGAAAACCTAGGTCTGTAACAACCCTATCAGTGTAATGAATTTGAGCAAAACTAAAGCGGCCTTTGCCCTGCAGTGAATAGAGAATGACTTATGTGTGACAGATTAAAAGATAATTAAAAGCTTTTGCTTTTAATTAAATGAGAAAGCATTATTATATCAATATTAATGAAATTCAATACACAAGGCTCTTAATAGAAATTAAAGGAATAACTATATCCATATTTATTCTTCAACCCTGCACCTTCAGGAGATAATGGGTGAGAGGATTTTCTTAAAAGAATAAGGCTTCAGGGTGTACAGTCTTCCTTTCTCTTCCTTTTATTACTTTGCAAACATTAAAGAGACATCTGCAATAATAATGATAGGCAAGAACTTTCCATCAGATTCTGTCATCCTCAGTCATCTACAACCTCAAGATATTTTCCACATCTGCCTTAGATGTTTAGACAAAAACAGTGCCCTTTTTTTCCCCCAAATTAAATTAAAACCATAGCTACAGACCTACTGCTTTCTAACAATTGCGCCGTTTCTCTGGGAAACTATAGTTGCAAGCTAGCTACCCCTTGTAGATGCAGGTGTAATAACGTAAGCATTCTGACTGAAGGCTGCAAACACATCCCTCCCGCAGAGAGGGGGCAGTATCAAACAATGACCAGGTAATAATTCCCCATCAATTAACAGTGGTGTTATAGAAATTACTGGCTTGATTGAACAAAAAACTGGGTATGCCTGCAGCTTGGGAAAGCAGGGAATGATAGACAAGGTGACTTAAAACATATAATCAGTCGTGATCTTTTTATACTCAACAATAAGCACAGAGAAAAGGAGTAGTTGGGAAGGACAGAAAACATAATAAATATGAACTTCTCTGGTACACAATATGTGTGGTGCATATCAATAAACACATTCTGGATTAGAATATTTAGTCTCCATTTCTATAAAACTCATTGTAAAAAGTAAAGACAATAGCTCACTAGATTCCACTGGGGATGTATAAACAAAACGAAAGCCCAGTCCCTAGATATGGCAGGCTAACGTGGTCACTAAAATAAAGAGTTGCATATTTACATACAGAAACTGAATGAATTATATTCCTGTTTACCCACCCCATTTCGCTATAAAACAAAGATTATAATTTTTTTTTTTACCAGTGTTTTGAGGAATTTTATCAGATCTCCATGGGGACCAGACAGTGACTTGGATGGATTATAATTATAGTTATCTAGCCATTCAAGGCAGTCCGTTGTGGTTCGCAGCTGCACATCTGGACACTGTTTGTTAACTTCATACTGTATTTCTTTAATGCAATGTTCTATGCTATAAAAAAGAAAAGGAAAAATTATTTTGGTAGAAAATAGGTAATGGTTCCATCTTATTAACATTACAGACCCTGAGATGTTTATATGTACTACCTGGTTGTGTACAATTTACAATTTTATAAAACATTTTTATAATATAAAAGCAGTAACAGATAGACCACATATTTTCATCATAATTGAAAATGGAATGCTCAGATTTCCTGGCAGTTTCCTTTCAAATACAATGGAGAAAATAGAAAATATTTAGCTACTCTGAGATAAATTAGAAATCATTCTGTGTTAAAACAAAAATCAAGCATGGACGCAATAAAATAATGGTCCTTTTGACAGGAAGAAAGCAGAGATAAAATACTCTTAAAAAAATACTCTTGGGGCGCCTGGGTGGCTCAGTTGCTTAGGCGACTGCTTTCGGCTCAGGTCATGATCCCGGAGACTCGGGATCAAGCCCCACATCGGGCTCCCTGCTCGGTGGAAAGCCTGCTTCTCCCTCTCTCACTCCCCTTGCTTGTGTTCCCTCTCTCGCTGTGTTTCTCTTTGTCAAATAAATAAATAAAATCTTTAAAAAGGTAAATGACTATATAAATCATGGAAAACTTTAATCAATGGAACATTAAAATGTTGCAAAGCAGTTACAAAAACCTTGTATGTCCAAAAATTGTAAAAGACAGATGCATGCTGCATATACACTGGTATGATGGCCAAATGTCTTTTCTTGCTATAGAACTCCACTCCAAAAAGCAAAACCAAAAACACACTTAACATTGCATATTTTAAAAAAAAAAAAAAAGAGTGGAAGGAAATGAAACAAAAGATTAATAGCAATTATCTTTGGGTAATGAAATTTGATGTTTTAAATTTTACTCTTCTATAATTTTCCAAATTTTTAGAAGGTACATAATGCTCTTACTAAAAAAAAAAACAAAATAAATAAATAAGAACAGAAAAAACTGGGGCTCCTGGGTGGCTCAGTCATTAGGCATTTGCCTTCTGTTCAGGTCCTGATCCCAGAGTCTCGAGTTTGAGCCCACATTGGGCTCCCCGCTTGGCGGGAAGCCTGCTTCTCTCTCTCTCACTCCTCCTGCTTGTGTTCCCTTTCTAGCTGTGTTTCTCTCTGTGAAATAAATAAATAAAATCTTAAAAAAAAAGAAAAAAAAAAAAGAAAAAACTTGCCCAGTTGAATCTTCCAATACATATCTGTTTTAAAAATTAAATACAAAGTACCCTTAGTTCTGACGATACGTGGATATACTGTTATTTTAATTTTCATATAAAAAATCTGTGGATTCATTGTCATAAATCTTTGTGGGGTAAACTGGTGACCTTAAGCAGCCTGTCATCTGTGGAGCCACATGGATATGACATATTACTACCACCTGATGGCAGCATATCTAAACTGCGAGAAAGCTTATAAACAGGAAAATTCTTTTGAAGCTGAATGCCCTCATCCAAAATTGACAGCTATACATTTGCTCCTTAATGGTATTAAGAAGTGTCTGTTGCTAAAAATCTTACTACTGTTTTGAAAATACCATTGCTATTAATCATATATTCCATGCGACAGAATTATTTAAGCTTTCAAAACCAAGTTCTGATTATTAAAAATGATGTCATATGAACGACTCTTCAAAATTCATCAGGTGTGAGTTGCCCATAAAACACACACTGTAAACTTTAAGGAAGGTTTTTCAGGAGAATTCTGAGCATGAATGAATTCAAATTGAATTACTTTGAAACAAATACATTCTGCGAATCAAAGAGCCTTTAATGAAAACAAAGAACTTACAAGAAAAATAATACCTCCTTAGGCCACAGTCCAAGCAATTTCCTGATGGGACAGTCTTATTCAGGAATACCAGTTCGAAGTCTGACTTGAGACTGGCATATATTTTTTTAACTTATGTAAGAATATCTCTGGACTCAGAAAATGATACCAAAGCATATACCTCAACTCCGGGGACCTTTCTTCAAAGGTTTTTATTACAGCATCCTCATGCGGCTTATTCAATGAAACCTAATAGATTACAGCAATGTGAATTGGAAAGACTCAGTGCTGAGTCTACCTAAATCTGTTTCTTTTTTTTTTTTTTAATATTTTATTTATTTATTTGACAGAGAGAAACACAGCAAGAGAGGGAACACAAGCAGGGGGAGTGAGAGAGGGAGAAGCAGGCTTCCCGCCGAGCAGGGAGCCCGATGTGGGACTCGATCCCGGGTCTCCGGGATCATGACCTGAGCCGAAGGCAGTCGCTTAACCAACTGAGCCACCCAGGTGCCCCCCTAAATCTGTTTCAATCAGGACTCAGCTTTTAGGCTAATCTTTAACATCTGAATCTGGGTGGAGGCCAATAACTACAACTTATAAGTAGGGTAAAGCCTTCAGAGGACTAGATATTTTTAGTAATTTGTCCAAAAACTGATAAAGGGACTGAGCAGCTGCATTTCAGAGGACCTCCCTCACTGACACAAACTAAGACAGTTGAGCTGGCTTTTAAAATCACCGATTTTTGGGGCGCCTGGGTGGCTCAGTTGGTTGAACGACTGCCTTCGGCTCAGGGCATGATCCCGGAGACCCGGGATCGAGTCCCACATCGGGCTCCCTGCTTGGCAGGAAGCCTCCTTCTCCCTCTCTCACTCCCCCTGCTTGTGATCCCTCTCCGGCTGTGTTTCTCTCTGTCAAATAAATAAAATCTTTAAAAAAAAAAAATCACCGATTTTTGTCACAAAATTTAAATGTCAGAACTCCTGATTTTGTTTTTAGTTGGCTAAATATCTTGTCATTCTACCAGAATGACAAAAATATCTGTCATTCACCACTGTCTATACACCTTGCTCTAAAAGAGCAATACAATAGTTTGAAGTTTAGAGAGTTATTGTCTGATTATTATACAAAGGTATTATTTTCAAAATTTAAGATGAAAGTCAGTTTGGTATGTGATATGACAATTTATCTCTGTTAACTGAGGTCAAAATTAAGTTCAAAATTAATTTTCAACATCAGAAAGGTAACATTATTTTCATTTATGTGCAGTGGCAATATTGCTGATGGGCATAGTAATCTTGGGTGGGAGGAGGTCTATTAACTTTAGAGGTAGATGATATAAGATCCTCGTCTAAGTGTTCTGAAATAACCTGATACTTGTCTTTACTCTGGTTTAATTGTCTTCTGATGAACTCTAAATGCTTCAAATTTTCCTTAGAAGCAAGGTCAGTCGTGAAAAAATAACCAAGATATTTCAACAAATAGAAATCCAATCAACACACTTATTGTTAGATGGCAAACATTAGGCTAAAAATGTAAACGGTCTAAAAATAGATATAGAATCTCTTTCCTGAGTAGTTTAAATTCCCAAATCTACACCATTAGTTGGATTAGCAAGAAGTCTCTAAAGCATCTTGTCGGCTTTATCCACTGAAAACATCTAACATGTCTATCAACAGGAAAACTATTAAACAGTAATTCATTGAGTGGAACAGAGCCATGAAAATAAAGGAGACATACAGTTATCAACATGGAGGAATCTAACAACTATACCTGTTGAGGGGGGAAAGGTACAAATGAATACACACAGTTTGATATTATCCCTATAATAATTGGAAAATATGCAATACAACGGTACATACATATTGTTCAAGATTACAAGCACAGGTAGTAAAAGTGTAAGAAAATGTACTGGAATGATCAACATCATGAAATCCAGGGTGGAGATGAAAGTGGGATCAGATTGCGGACAGGGACATAATGAGCCTTAGCAGTACTGGTATTGTTTTATTCCTTAAACTGGATGGTGGGTACATGAATGTTTATCGTAATACTCTTCATGCCTTTTCAAATGTCTCAACATTTCTTAATAAATATGAACCCAATGTGCTTAATTATAATGACTGAATTATCCAAGTTAACAATGCATGCAAGTAGATGTACTACTGACAAGCTGTGTGTAAATCAATTTACAAAAAAAAAAACATTTTTAAAATGCAATATGCAGTGTGCTTTTTATCAGGATATCTGTGGAAATTTTCTCATTCAACATTCACTCATGGGTACCTTGAGTTAAAAATGACTTATTGAATGAAGGCATGTTCAATAAACATTAACTGAATGCTGACTATGTGACAGGCACTGTGATATATACTCGGGAACCAAATGTGAAGACATGGTCCCATCCCTAAAGGAATTCTGTCTAACGAGAGATAAATAAAAAACTACATTACATTAAGACTTGGTAAAAGGTGTGTACAGTGCTAAGGGAGTATATAGGAAGGATCTGCTAAGGGATCTGCTAAATGTATCTGTGGGAGGTATAGAAAACTTGTAGAAAAGATTATATGCAAGGCTATTGATGCTTTAGGAAAATTATGGAATCACTGTACTCAGAATTCCCTGTAACCTGACCTGTGAGAATTTAGTGCTGATCATCTAATCTTACTGCCATGTCACTTTAAACCTGTATTTATTTGGATAATAAAAAATAGGATTTATTTTTATGGTCACAAGTATATTTATGCATGTATATTGGTGTGTATGTATATATCCATTATCTTCCTTCCAAAAGGACTGAGATGTCTTATAGTTAAACAAACAGCATTCAATACCAACAGCACAGGAGTCTATTGTTACCAGGTTGGTGTATTTAAGGATCGGGAGAGTAACTGAGAAAAAGAGGAGAATATTTATGACGTAAAATCTAGAACTTTTATTGTAAAAGTTCTTTCAAGACTTAAAACACAGAGTCTTTATTATTCCACCACCAAATAGTTCAAAGGAAAAAAAAGTATGTTCCACAGGGAAAATTACAAGAACCGTTTGATGTGAAGGTGGTAGAAAGCATTTATATGTGCTCTCATGGAAAGTTAGAATTTCTATTTTTATTTTTAAAAATCACGGTAGAGGTGTCACAATAGAGATTCAGAACAATTTTTACAATATGGGATATCTAAACATTAAGAAAAATTTTATTCTATTTTTGATGCTCGTTTATACTGTTTACCCACAACATAAATTCAGTGTTAAGGAAAAGGCTTTTGCAATCAACTATCACATGTTTAAAAGCACAAAGAGTTGTGAGATAAATAGTTTTCCAGTGTTTAGTTAAGTCCAGCTTATCTAACTAGATTGCTAAATTTCCCTGGAATTAACAGATAATTAATAGGGATGAGGGCTGATGTATAAAATTAGTGTATAATTAAAGTATAAGTCAGCCATGAAATCAAAACTTATTTTCTTATGACAAATATATTTTTGGATAGCCTTTTTTTAAAAGGCTGAGAAAAGGATTCATAAAACAGTTACTTTAATGGCCAAAAAGTACAGTAAGAAATTCAACATTTATGAGAAACTATCTTTTATTTCAAAGAGTTTGTGGTCCTTAAGTATACTTTTAAGGAAAAAAAAATCCTCAATACCAAATCCTGTTGGCACTATGTCTTTAAATCTTTCTTAAACAGATCCACCCCTTTCCAGTCCTATTGTGAAAGACTGGGTTCAGGTTGTTCTCATCTCTCATATGAAATATATTAATAGCCTCCCAAGATGCCTGTCTATTGTTAATCCACCTTTTGTTCAGTTATTCTATGAGAAAGATAGTAAGAAAGAAACTTCCCAGTAAGGGCCCTCCGTAATTTGTTGCTTTATACCACCTATCCTCACAACAGCAGTTTAGAGAAGCTCTCGAACGGTCCAGACTGCTTCAAGAAAGTTCAGACCCAGCGTAGGGGATATGCCAACCTAAAAGTCTACAGTGTTTTCGAAAAATTTCAGATGTGAAGTATTCATCCAACCTCCAAGCCAGACAATAGGTTTCACTAGACCTTACAAACTGAGGGTGTAAGAACACCGACGGTCATATTGTGAGGAGGGAGGATATACAGCATGCCTTCTCATATACTACCTATGGGAGAGAAGAATGTTTTAGCTTTGCAGGAGAACAACTCTGCAACAGCTAAGTATATAAATTCAAAGAAATCATCTCATAGATAAACTCTCATAAGGAAGAATATACATATACACACATGCATGAAGTAACAGCAGAAAGACTGCAAATAATGTAATGTAATGCTTATCAAGTGGGAATTGGCTTAATAAATTGTTGCGTATCCATATAAGTAAAATCTAAAAGATGAGGTATAATCACATGGAGAGATTTTAAAAAATATATTAAGGGTGCCTGGGTGGCTCAGTGGGTTAAAGCCTCTGCCTTCAGCTCGGGTCGTGATCTCAGAGTCCTGGGATCGAGGCCCACATCCGGCTCTCTGCTCAGCAGGGAGCCTGCTTCCTCCTCTCTCTCTGCCTGCCTCTCTGCCTACCTGTGATCTCTCACTCTGTCAAATAAATAAATAAAATCTTTAAAAAATATATATATATTAAGTAAAATAAATCTGGGGTGCCTGGGTGGCTCAGTTGATTAAGCAACTGCCTTCAGCTCAGGTCATGATCCCGGAGACCTGGGATCAAGCCCCATATCGGGCTCCCTGCTCAGCGGGAAGCCTGCTTCTCCCTCTCTCACTCCCCCTGCTTATATTCCCTCTCTCACTGTGTTTCTCTCTGTCAAATAAATAAATAAAATCTTTAAAAAAAATAAATCTAACTGCAATACCTCATTTAATTTCCATTTGTATAAAAAAGTAATATATTTTTGGGCACACACATATATATGCAGAGACTATTTCTGGATAGTTCTGTAGTAATTTATGAACATAAGTTACCTGTAAAGAATAAAACTAGGAGGGTCAGAGGAGTGCTGTTGCTCATCTCTGCCCAGCTGTGCTAAACTTCTCCTCATATATGCCTTTCTCTAATGTTGGAAATTTTCTATTAGTTTGTACTGCTTTTATAATGCAAAAATAATCGGTGGAAAAAAAACTAGCATTTGATGACAGCTTCTATCACATTCTTCTTATCTAACTTCACACTAGCTGAAAATACAGCAAACACAATAGATTCCTAACACACATTTATTGACGATCTTTTACTCTGTGCCAGGACTGTTTAGGCAGTGTTGAACAGTTCAAATCTTTAGAGCAGAAATGAAGGAAGTAAGAGTCGCAGCTTTCAAACTCCCTCCACCCACCCCTCAGCTCCCATACCAACCCAAAGAAGGATATCCTTAGTCATGACATTCTAGAATTAGGGCTGTGAGTAGAAAAGGCTATGATATTCTTAGTCATGACATTCTAGAATTAGAGGACTGTGATTAGGAAAACGCTATGATATTAGTGACTCTTTCTTTAATTTAAGTTTATTTATTTACACCATCTCTACACCCAACGTGGGGCCCAAACTCATGACCCCTAGATCAAGAGTCACACGCTCCTCTCACTGAGACAGCCAGCTGCTCTCATGGTGACTCTTTTTAGACAAAGTTTTGCCTCTTGTAAATCCCCGAGAGGGCTCTTTTCCAGGGAAAACTGGCCAGGTTGGGTTAGATCTCAAGGTATCAACTCTCTAACAGGAAAGATGAGACAGCCACAGCATGCACATATCATTACCACCACTCAATTCTCTTTTAGTATCTCCTTCCTTCCTACTATTTCCTTTTTCTTCTCCAAGCTGGGCTGAGGCTTCACCAAGCACCCCTGATTTTTACCTTAGGAGCACATCCTTCTCAGGGGTCAATTAAATACCATCCTCCCTGGGAAATAGTGGCCTAACTATTGTGGATTTTTAGTATACTGTTATTCACATTTATAAACAGGCAGACATTTGCTTCCCTTTATTTCCCATTGAAAGATAATTATAATAATATTCTTTTAAAAATCCTCAAATAAAAATTTTTTATTGCCTTATACATATTTGAGCAAGAGTAGGTAAAGCTAACACATACAAAAATAAAAATTACACCTTAAAATAATGTCAAAAACTTACAATGCAAGTATTGCTTAAAACAATCATTTAATAATCATCTAATGGGGCTACTGGTCTCACAATTTACCCTACTACTCAGCCTCCTAAAGCAGACATTGAGGGCACAGAACACAGAACTATGGAGAAAAGAGTTAGGAATACCACAGACATTCAAATAGTGGAGCTAATAGTGACAGAAAATGATGAGAAGAAAGTGGCTCCATAGGCCACCATGAAACATGGGGTAGCCTCGCACCTTCTCCCTTACCTCCATGTCTACCTGAATGCATCCCAGGACTTCAGGTGGAAAGCTTCAGTGGGAGGTCTGCATACACTTAAAAAGTAGAAAATGTAAATGGGGTCAGGCAAAGTTTAAGGCTGCTGAGCTGCTGAGGCCCAGGATGTTGTCTGTCTGCCTGGAAGCATTATTAGTTCAAGGAAGACGAAAGTACTGAGGAGGGCCCACATGGGGCAAACTGGAAAGTGTCTAAGTCTTACTCTGGGTTCAAGGATAGATGGGGAAACCCTCCAGGTTTCTTTCCATGTAGCCTAGTCTTGTTCCATAATTTAGGAGAAGAGGGAGGGATTCTGTCAGATGAAATATAAAAGAATGGAGAACACAAAAGAGAAGCATACACACTGAAGCTAAAAAAGTATTAATCTGCATCCTCTTATTATTACTAAGTACCAAAATACTGCCAGAAATAATCATACTCAGTACAGTCTGAAATGACTAATTTTGACTTTATATAATTTGCTATGGCCATAAAATATATTAATATAAATGCATATTTGTGGTTCTACCATGGCAAGACCTAAATTGATAGCTTATCTGAAGATTTCTTTTGGTTACTTCTTTGGTAACTTAGGCCATCATATGGAAAACTCACCCCAGATTTCATATATAAACACACAAATAAAATAAGCATTATGTGAAAATTAAGTACAATCTATGGAATATGTGTCCTCTGTAAATAGCATGATTAAATTTATAGAAACCATGTATCCAATGTTCTGTGCCAATTTCATGCTTCCCACCCTTGTCCTCATCTCCTGGATTAAGACAAATATTATCCATGATAACACTTCTTGTTCTTTCCTTGCATTAAAAAAAAAAACAAAACAGTAATCCTGTACCAGTACCAGCAAAACTTAAGTCCTGAGGAACACCCAAAGACTGCCTATATTCAGAAAATAGAGGGTCACCCAGATGGCTCAGTCAGTTAAGTGGCCACTTTCGGCTCAGGTCATGATCCCAGGCTCCTGCTCAGAGCGGAGGCTGCTTCTCTCTCTCCTCTGTCTCTGCTCCTCCCTCAGCTTGTGCTCTACTTTTCAAATAAATAAATAAAATCTTTTTAAAAAATAAATTTAAGAAAACAGAAAGGTAGAAGAAACTTTTAATGATACAATTTTATCTAACTGAACATAAGAGGAGAAAATCATTCTATGTCATATAGTGATTCCAGTAAAACTTACATACCTCAGTATCTTATTCAACTATTAAGTTCCATTTAGCTCAAAATATATTTCAATGCCACATGCAGTTTTCAGTTACTGAACTAAGTTGAGTTTGTGGCTACAACATACATAGTATTCCTCTTTGACAGGTTATTTACCTTCCTGTCACCAATTCTGATATGTATTAAAAGTAAATGATTCGCCATCAGAGTCAGACCTAGGAGTCACCGGACTCTGACTTGAATGGAAATGATGATGTTAAAGGGAAAATGATCTGAGAGAAGGACAGCCTCTCTTGAAGGGCAAGGGAAGGTTCACTGACCTCTGGGCACTCTGCTCCATTGTGGTGAATCACTGCTTTGGGGAAGCAAAAGACCCTGTGGCCCATAAAACCTGATGATATTAAGAAGAGGGAAGGAATTTACACTTAGAATCCAGGGTCACTGTTAGAAATACAACTTTAAAAATTCAAGGGTAAGGAAAAATACTATATTTAAAAATGAATTACTAATGGTTCTTTCCTTTAAAAAGTATCTGGTAAACCCATATCATACAGATGTTCATTACTTATTCAATGTACACCATTGAGAGATAAATAGAACTGTTAGAATACAAAAATGCCAAGGGTAATTCAACCACTGCAGTGTAAGTGTGGCATAACTGATTCGTCATGACATACAATTTTCTAAAAGCTATTCTGTTAGAAGGCAATAAATGAGTGCATAAATGATTTACATTCTTCTGAACCATGGTTATTATTCAGTATTTTATTCTTAAAAATATATATACCCTCTACTATTATGTTTATTCTCTAGAGCATAATAAAAACATAATTGAATTTGATGAAAAATAGACTTTATTCTAAATGTAGCATACAGCACATACAGCTACTCCCTTATTTTATCCCTCGTGAAGATCAATGGTCACTTGAGGTGGTTCTGTTCTAGGTTTGTTTTAATATATGGGCAATAAAATATTTTTAATTTAAAAATTATATCCTTATATTCCATGTCATATTTTCTTTTTAATAACATCTGAGTTTTGACCTAAATAACAACTTATGAGTGCAAAATACAATATTTTAATCACTGTTTTACTTCTAAGCATGATTTCTTATTGACCAGGTAGGGCAGGAAATTAACTACAGATGGTTTAGCAAATAAAAATGAAGCAGTCTATAACAAAAGCATCAGAGTTCAGTGATTTGTTTTGTTTTGAAAAAGCCTAAATGCTATTATGAAGACAGGTTATCTCTTAAAAAATATTTAAAATTTGTTTTTAATATAACCATCTCTGGAATTTAGATAAATGACTTGTAAATATATTTAAGCTAATATTACTTTCATTTATAAGTTTCTTTGGGTTAAGAATTGTGCCATAAAATATGTTAATATATAATATATAAATTATACAAATATGCAATTTCACTAAAGTTTAATATGGTTGTTTTATATTTATATATAAATTATAGTACATAGGCTATAGTATGGTTAAATCATACATATGCTATCTTTTAAAAAACATACATAAACACCCGTATGTGTATGTGCATGTGTGTGTGTGCATATATATATGGGCAATGCAAAAGCAAATTCAAAATAAGAGGCTTAATTCTCCCTGTTGAAAATAAGGAAACACATCCCCATCTCTTAATTTTTCTTAAAGTATCTTAGAAATTTGTAATTTTAAGAAATTTTTCAACTCTATGAAATGTATCCCTTAAAAGACTAGAGAGACCTTTTGTCAGCTTTCTCAGCCAGGACTACCTTTCTCAAGAACCTGAAAGCCATTTTTGAAATGCAAACAAGCAAGAGGGATGGCTCCCTGGCTCTGAGTTCCTGCCCAAGAATAGGAATCTAACTTCAGTACATGCTTTGTTCCAAGCTGCAAAATCACATCTTGTCATAAAGATATGAGAAGTGTGTTTCTTCTCAGGATAAAACCAATTAGCTAACACAGGTATCTTTTAACACAGGTAAAGTTATGATGAACTCTGCATGGAAATGTGCTACCGAGTCCTCCACTTGAAGCCTAGCTATCACTTATCTTGAAAACATGTTTGTAATGAGTTGTATCTACTAGGTTATATAAAGGGGTGAGATTCCAAGCTCTGTCTTTGCGTTCTCTAAATAGCATGCCTGTGATATGCATTACACCCTAGTTTAATGCCTGCTGAATAATAAAATGGTTTTGTTCTCTTCTGCCTTTGTGGAGAGAGCATCTGGGATGGGAGCTTTTGTTTTTAATTATAATTCCCCAACATTATGGTTTCTTTTTAAGTTATTTATGCCCTTTGTTATGGCAAAAAATTGACTGCATTCTTATATAAAACATGAGGAAGAGAAATCACAGGAACATTTCACTTGCTTGGTTTAGCTTCTTTGACAATTCAATACAACTAGACCTTTAATTTTAAAAAAAGGAAACACTACGAATCATTCTACATTAGAAATTTTTACTGTAACTTGCATATTTATAATTTACATGAGGAAGGAATTTATAGGAATTCATAATTCCTTAAAAAATAATACAAATTATTAGAACATTTAACTAAAAGGATTCAAATAAGTGAACTGACTTGAGTGACTCTAAGATCCACAAACATAGACAAAGTCCTTTCTGTCAAAAAACATATACTAATGGCAAGCAAACTCCTTAGCTGTCCTTGCCACCCTTAGTGTTTGGAAGCACTAAATTTTGGAGTAGGTGATGAAGACTAATGTTGCATAGCAACTTTCTATGGAGTCTCCAGCCTTCCAAGTGAAAAGTGGACTTAAAATGACTAACCTTACATAAAAATAATATATTTTTCATGTTCTGTTTTCAACAAGTCGGCAATCCATAGCCTTACACTATACCATTATAATACCTTAATTTCAAATTTTTAATTTCTATTCTTATCTCTCAAATGAGGATGCATAATGCTAAGCAAATTAATGAAAACCAAGGTCATCAATATTGGCTAACTCTAAGAAAGGAACAGAAATTCAACACACTTTAATATACCTATTTGAAAGCAGTGCCTAAAGTTTTGAGTCTTATTAAAAGTACTAATCGGGGCACCTGGGTTTGACATCGGCCACAGCAACTTCTTTCAAGACACGTCTCCAAAGGCAAAGGAAACAAAAGCAAAAATGAACTTTTGGGACTTCATCAAAATAAAAAGCTTCTGCACAGCAAAGGAAACAGTCAACAAAACGAAGAGGCAACCCACAGAATGGGAGAGGATATTTGCAAATGACACTACAGACAAAGGGCTGATATTCAAGACCTATAAAGAACTACTCAAATTCAACATCCAAAAAGAAGATGATCACACCAAAAAATGGGCAGGAGACATGAAGAGGCACTTCTCCAGAGAAGACAAACAAATGGCTAACAAACACATGAAAAAATGTTCATCATCACTAGCTATCAGGGAAATTCAAATCAAAACCACACTGACATACCAGTGTGGTTATACCAGTAAGAATGGCCAAAATTAACAAGACAGGAAACAACAAGTGCTGGAGAGGCTGCGGAGAAAGGGGAACCCTCTTACACTATTGGTGGGAATGTAAGTTGGTGCAGCTGCTTTGGAAAACAGTGTGGAGATTCCTTAAAAAATTAAAATAGAGCTACCATATGACTCTGCAATTGCACTACTGGGTATTTACCCCAAAGACACAGATGTAGTGAAAAGAAGGGCCATATGAACCCCAATGTTCATTTAGCAATGGCCACAACTGCCAAACTATGGAAGGAGCCAAGGTGCCCTTCAACAGATGAATGGATAAAGAAGATATGGCACATAAATACAATGGGATATTACACCTCCATCAGAAAAGATGAATACCCAACTTTTGTAGCAACATGGACCAGATGGGAAGAGATTACGCTGAGTGAAATAAGCCAAGTAGAGAAAGTCAAGTATCACATGGTTTCACTTACTTGTGGAGCATAAGGAGTAATACAGAGGACAGTAGGAGAAGGAAAGGAAATGGGAAATAGGGCAAATTGGGGAGGGAGATGAAACATAAGAGACTTTGGACTCAGAAACAAACTGAGGGTCCTAGAGGGGAGGAGGTGGGGCATGAGTGAGCCTGGTGGTGGGTACTGAGAGCACATATTGCATAGAGCATTGGGTGTGGGGCACAAACAATGAATCTTGGAACACTGAAAAAAGAAAAGTACTAAACAGGAGCACCTGGGTGACTCAATGGGTTAAGCATCCACCTTTGGCTCAGGAGGTGATCCCAGGGTTCTGGGATAGAACTGGGCTCCCTGCTCAGCAAGGAGCCTGCTTCTCTCTCTGCCCCTCCTCTCGTGTATGTGCACGCACACGCACATTTTCACCCTCTCAAATAAATAAATAAAATATTTTTTTAAAAAAGTACTAATCAAATAAAGAAATTTTGGGGAGGGGCAGTCTAACCAATTTTTTTTCAGGAGAATTAATGATACTAAACCTAAAATGATCTGAAAGTAGTTAAGACTAAAACTAGACCAAGTAAAGTATGTGTGAATGAAACATGAAACCAACTTATTTTAAATAATTAGCAATATTTACCTTGTAGCATTTTGTTCTATCTTTTCATCAATGTCACTGAAGATCTGCGTAAACTCCAAGTCTCCAGGAAATGAATTTAACAGACAATGTAGGTCGAAAGAATTATGGGAATATTCATCTCCACAATCCATTCTGAGAAATAAGAATAAAAAATATGTCAGCTCCTCCAAAATAAAGAGAAAAAAAAACAAACCTCCAGTTGTGATACTAAACTAAAAATAGAAATTTCTACTTATAGGTAAAAAGAAATAAAGCAGTAGGAAAACTTCAGTACTATTAAACTAGGCAGGACGTTTTTTTATTTAATTTTCATGAGGTGTGACCTAATTTTCACACTTCTCTATGGTTTGAAAGCTGTACAAAATAGCAACCTTCAGTGTACGTAAGCATCCTGCTACTTCTCACTGTAACCAAGAGCTCCAAAGGAAATCAAAAAGCCTGCTAGGCTACTGTGAACAAGGGTGGTAGCAGCAAGAATTCAACTCCTTCCCTCCACTCTTATCAAACACTGACTGACCTGGAAATCATAACCTCAGAATTTTAAGTGTCTATTATCCCCTAGCCCTATTTGTATGTGAAGAAGGCAACATTTTCCTTGAGTTCCTCTATCACCCGTCAACCTAAAAACCTATAACTGACTAAAACTTACATATGCCACTCTTCCTAGAGAAGGATGCATTCTTCCACTGTGAGATCAGTCAGTCAGTCAGTCCACATACACTCTTGAATGTTTGATATGTAAAAGGCACTGCTGGTGAAGCCGGGGATATAGTTGCAACAAGTCAAAGTCCCTGCCTACATGGAGTTTTCATCTATTTTAAGAGCCATATGCAGATATACTTTATAAAAGATCACATGGTAAGAACTGCTATGAACACAAGTAGAGCAGGGCAATGGACAAACTAAAAATGATGGAGATGGGCTGGAATGTGAACCTTTTTATTTAGGAATATGTTATTTTTGGACATAAAATAGTGTTTATAAGGTCTGTAATGACTGATGGTATAAATGAGAAATTTAAACATTACATTATAAAAAATATACATGGAATAAATATTACAAGGAAAAGGCTTGCGAACACAGCAACTTCTTCCTAGAAACATCACCAAAGGCAAGGGAAGCAAGGGCAAAATTGAACTATTGGGACTTCATCAAGATCAAAAGCTTTTGCACAGCAAAGGAAAGAGTCAACAAAACCAAAAGACAACCAACAGAATGGGAGAAGATATTTGCAAATGACATATCAGATAAAGGGCTAGTATCCAAAATCTATAAAGAACTTCTCGAACTCAACACCCAAAGAACAAATAATCCAATCAAGAAATGGGTAGAGGACAGGAATGGACATATCTCCAAAGAAGACATCCAAACGGCCAACAGATACATGAAAAAGTACTCAACATCACTCGGCATCAGGGAAATACAAATCAAAACCACAATGAGATACCACCTCACACCAGTCAGAATAGCTAAAATTAACCACTCAGGAATGACAGGTGTTGGCAATGATGGAGAAAAGGGGAACAAGGTGGACAGGTGTTGGCAAGGCGGAGAAAAGGGGAATCATCCTGCACTGTTGGTGGGAACGCAAGCTGGTGCAGCCACTCTGGAAAACAGTATGGAGATTCCTCAGAAAGTTGAAAATAGATCTACCCTACAACCCAGCAATCGCACTACTGGGTATTTAATGTAAAGATACAAATGCAGTGATCTGAAGGGACACATGCACCTGAGTGTTTATAGCAACAATGTCCACAATAGCCAAACTATGGAAAGAGCCTAGATGTCCATTAACAGAAGAATGGATAAAGAAGATGTGATACATACACACACACACACACACACACACACACACACACACACACAGAGGAATACTATGCAGTCATCAAAAAAACATACAACAGAATACTATGCAGCCATGAAATTTTTCATATACTTAGATCATCCTTTCAAAATATTTTGCAGTAAAAGGTATAATATCTCATTTGTGAACAAATATTTACTCATAATGTGTCATAATAAATACTAATTTGAAATTAGGCTAAAAAACAGCCAAAAAATTATAAGCTAAATGGTAGAACAGTATATATTCATCAGAAGCTATACATCTTGGGGCACCTGGGTGGCTCAGTTTTTGGGCATCTGCCTTCAGTTCAGGTCGTGATACCAGAGTCCCAGGATTCAGCCCTGCGTTGGGCTCCCTGCTCAGCAGGAAGCCTGCTTCTCCCCCTCTCACTCCCCCTGCTTGTGTTCTCTCTCTAGCTGTGTTTCTCTCTGTCAAATAAATAAATACATCATCATCATCATCATCATAAAAGAAGTTACACATCTATAGGGCGCCAAAACTTTAATATTTCCATATAACCAATGAGTTTGAGATCATCTTGTCTACACAGCAGCTCAACTAGTTACAGTTATTATCAGAATATTTTCTTTATACCAAATCCAATGGTCAATATTACTAATAATAAATTCAGCATCTGTATTTGCATATTTTTGAACCACTTGGGGTAGTTCAGATGATGAGCCATTCAACAATCGTTACAAGAAAACTTCACTTTTGCTATGAAAAAATTTAATTGGCTGAGGGTTTTGCAGAAAGCTCAAACTTAGTAAATACTTTGCAGCTAGCCTCTCTAATAAAACCAGTTGTGTATCAATACTCTGTTCAGACTTGTCTTAATTAGTCAATACTATAAAACCTCATTAGTTCAAATTCTACATATTCAAAACATAATAGCTATAAGACAGCTTAAATATAAGAGCAAAATAGCAATATGATTTTTGTATCCACTATGTACAAACTAATATATATCATCTTCCTTAATCCTCATAATAACTCTGTAAAATACTTATTATCCTCATTTACAGGGGAAGGAATGTGGATCCAAAGATTAACTAACATGCACATGTTTCACAGCAGCTACCGAGTGTTAGTAGAATTTGAACCGATGTATTTGGTTCTAAAATTTAAGGGTGTCTAGTCTCTTGAGAAATGAATCACTTACTGCATACAAAATATAGTTTTATAGAAAGATTAACCAAAATGTTAAAATGGCTATCTCTGGATATTTAGACTACAGTTTATTTTCTTCTTTATACTTAGCATTTTCCTATATTTTGGCAGTAAGTACTTATTTTTACACATTAAAAAGCAAAATTCAACCAAGTGAACTTGAAGGTCTAATTGGCTTTTCTAAATAATGAATCAGCAGCATCTCATCTAGCAAAGAGAGAAGCACTCCCAGGGGTTGTACAAAATGGAAAGATTTCATTGAACAGGATAGGGGCATAAGAGTAATTAGTTTAAAAGAAAAGGATGTTCCAGACCAGACTGTTTTCTAGGGGGAACAGCAAGTGGTCTTATCGTGCAGATTACCTCCTCTTTAGGGGATGGAGGGGACACCGGTGACAAGACTTACTGGCACTGATGAAAAGAAAAGCTTCCTGACTGATCAGTTAAGACCACATTTCTGGTGGAAGTTGAAATTGCAATTAGATTGGGTATTAAACCGCTGTTTGTGAACTACTTGGTCTGAGTGACTCTTTTGGGGCCTGTGGTGGTTTTTGTTTTTGTTTTTTTTACTTTAAATTTATTTTATTTTTTCAGTGTTCCAAGACTTTTTTTTTACTTTAAATTTATTTTATGTTTTCAGTGTTCCAAGACTCTTTTTTTAAACATATGTAACTAGCAAAAATATTTTAAAAAGAAATTACACCTGCTCTCTAGGGGCTTTGATCTTTTGTTTTACATTTTCTGTCTTCATTTGAAACATCTTCCAATTTTAAAACCTCCCTTGCAAATTTGTTTATTATTCCTCTCAAAATCTAACTCAAAACTCAGATAATTCCTAAACATCTCTTAACCAACTGTGAATATTTCACCAAACTTTTTGTATTATTTTGTGGGTTTTGTGCTTGCAAATGCTGTTAAAAGAAATCTGTTCTTATGTGTTATTGTAGTATTAAATGTGTGTTATATGTTTCATTGAAATGAGTTCTGGAGTAAAACAATAATGGACTTAAACATATTAAGCATTCAGATGGAGTTCGGGACATGATTTTGAAGGATACCTAATATATACAGTTGTGTGATTTTCTCTATCTAACCTCAGTAGAGAAGTTAATAAATACAAAGAAATCATTAAGGGAGTGCCATTTGATAACAACAGGGTACCAGAATGATGATGGGTCAGAGCTTTCATGTGATGAACATCCATCTGTGATGTTTCTGTATTTAAATGGGCAAGAGACATGAAGAGGCACTTCTCTGTAGAAGATATACAAACGGCTAACAGACGCATGAAAAAATGTTCAGCATCACTAGCTATCAGGGAAATTCAAATCAAAACCACTCTAAGATACCACCTTACACCAGTCAGAATGGCCAAAATTAACAAGACAGAAAACAACAAGTGTTGGAGAGGCTGTGGAGAAAGGGGAACCCTCTTACACTGTTGGTGGGAATGTTAACTGGTGCAGCCGCTTTGGAAAACAGTGTGGAGATTCCTTAAAAAATTAAAGATAGAGCTACCCTATGACCCTGCAATTGCACTACTGGGCATTTACCCCAGAGATACGGATGTAGTGAAAAGAAGGGCCATATGCACCCCAATGTTCATCGCAGCAATGGCCACAATCGCCAAACTGTGGAAAGAGCCAAGGTGTCCATCAACAGATGAATGGATAAAGAAGATGTGGTACATATATACAATGGATAACTATGCCTCCATCAGAAAGGACGAATATCCAACTTCTGTAGCAACATGGACTGGACTGGAAGATATTATGCTGAGTGAAATAAGCCAAGAAGAGAAAGTCAAGTATCACATGGTTTCACTTACTTGCGGTGCATGAGGGGTAAACTGGAGGACAGTGGGAGAAGGAAAGTAAATGGAAACTAGGGTAATCTAGGGAGGGA
>PITA01001937.1:166110-176832 GCA_004023965.1 Spilogale gracilis | reverse complement strand
AATAAAAAGCTTCTGTACAGCAAAGGAAACAATCAACAAAACAAAGAGGCAACCCACAGAATGGGAGAAGATATTTGCAAATGACACTACAGACAAAGGGCTGGTATCCAAGATCTATAAAGAACTACTCAAACTCAACACCCCAAAAGAAGATGAACACATCAAAAAATGGGCAAGAGACATGAAGAGGCACTTCTCCATAGAAGATATACAAACGGCTAACAGACACATGAAAAAATGTTCAGCGTCGCTAGCTATCAGGGAAATTCAAATCAAAACCACTCTAAGGTACCACCTTACACCAGTCAGAATGGCCAAAATTAACAAGACAGGAAACAACAAGTGTTGGAGAGGCTGTGGAGAAAGGGGAACCCTCTTACACTGTTGGTGGGAATGTAAACTGGTGCAGCTGCTTTGGAAAACAGTATGGAGATTCCTTAAAAAATTAAAGATAGAGCTACCCTATCACCCTGCAAGTGCACTACTGGGCATTTACCCCAACGATACGGATGTAGTGAAAAGAAGGGCCATATGCACCGTAATGTTCATCGCAGCAATGGCCACAATCGCCAAACTGTGGAAAGAGCCAAGGTGCCCATCAACAGATGAATGGATAAAGAAGATGTGGTACATATATACAATGGAATACTATGCCTCCATCAGAAAGGACGAATATTCAACTTTTGTAGCAACATGGACTGGACTGGAAGAGATTATGCTGAGTGAAATAAGCCAAGAAGAGAAAGTCAAGTATCACATGATTTCACTTACTTGCGGTGCATGAGGGGTAAATTGGAGGACAGTGGGAGAAGGAAAGTAAATGGGAACTAGGGTAATCTGGGGAGGGAAACGAAACAACAGAGACTTTGGACACAGAAACAAACTGAGGGACTTGGAGGGAGAGGGGTGGAGGGATGGGAGAGTCTGGTGGTGGGTACTGGGGACACCTAAAGCGTGGAGCACTGGGTGTGGGGAATGGGGAATGAATCTTGGAACACTGGAAAAAAAATTTTAGCAACAATAAAAATAAATAAATAAATAAATAAATAAATTATTTTTAAAAAAAGGCAAAGAAAAAAAAAAAGAATGGAGCTCTGGAGCTTCCCTGGCTTATCATCTTTCTCCAGTTAAAGAAGGGAAGCAGAGGGTTAAGAATCAGAACTTCCCAAGAAGGGAGTGCAACCATACTAACACCAAATGACTGATGGTATCATTCATTGCTAAACTAAAGCCTGAGATTCTACCTGAGGACTTTGACTCACAGATGAGTGCTGAATAAAACCCTCAGTAGTTCAGCCACAATCACTTATTCAGATGATTCGGGAGAAACCACATGAGTTGTCCTAATCTGGTCCCCTCCCCAAATGCAGGAGCAAGGCCACACAGCAAAGATGTCTTCATGCAAGATGGAGTTTGGACCCTGATTCAGTCACTTACTAGCTGTGAGAACTTAGAAAAGTTATTTTACTTCCTCATCCTTGATCACCCATCTATAAATGGAGATTAAAAATAGCTACCTTTTTGTGTTATTCTGTAAAAATAATGACACTGTGAATTTACGGAAAACATCTAGAATAGTTCTCAGTATATAGTAAATAAATGGTACCTAAGGTTGAAGAGGTTTTCATCATTTTCAGAATGAACTGATAATCCAAAGACCATATTTAAGTCATTTTGGCATCCAGTCACACACCAAGACCCCTCGAAATATATAAATGTACAACATACTTCTACATGTCATCTGTGAACACTTTTAATTCATCTGGAGGATGACCCACCTGGAGGATCAGCTCTTCTGTAAGATGTTAAACACACATGAGTGACAGAGTAAAGATCCTCAGAACACTGAGATGCCAGTGGCTCATACTGTGATTCAGGAACACCTATTTTCAGGAGATGCCTAAAAAAGGAAAATGATAAGGGAGAAATAGTTATCCAGAATGGCAACTGGAAGACTGGTTAAGAAGTGTTGGAAGGTAGGACTGACATATGTAACTGCATCATCTGGGGGAAAAGATGGGGGGCCCGGGGAAGTTGGAAGAGAGCATCTTCCAAACTCTTAAAAATGGAAAAATGACATTTTCTAGAACCAGTCTATTAGAGAGTGAAACTCTGAAAGTAGATCAAAGTCAAGCTGACAGGAAAGGAGAAAGGGCAACAGCAGGATTAGTTTTATATGAAGTACATCCATGGAAGAGGCTGTGAATGTGGGGAGCCAAAGTCTGAGGACAGAAAGCTCACTTTGGAGCAAGCAGCAGAAACAGTTTGTGGGGAAATCGGTTTAGAAACCAATGCCCAGGGGTGCCGGAGTGGCTCAGTTATTAAGTGTCTGCCTTTGGCTCAGGTCATGATCCTGGAGCCTTGGGATCAAGACCCACATTGGGCTCCCTGCTCAGCAGGAAGCCTGCTTCTCCCTCTCTCACTCCCCCTGCTTGTGTTCCCTCTCTAGCTGTGTTTCTCTCTGTCAAATAAATACATAAAACCTTAAGAAAACCATAAAACCTTAATAATACATACAGAAGGAAGGAAGGAAGGAAGGAAGGAAGGAAGGAAGGAAGGAAGGAAGGAAGGAAGGAAGGAAGGAAAGAAAGAAAGAAGAAACCAATGCCCAGAACATTTCCAATCTGGATTATACACAACTGTGTCAAGGATTTATGGCAAAGTTAGAGTTGCAAGATACATGCTCACTTAAAAGTTGTAGGGGGCAGAGGATACACTCCTGTACAAGAAAGTGTGCAGCATAAACAAAGGCATGGAAAAGTAAAAAAAATAGGGCCAGCCAAATTGCAGAATGCAATTTATTTATTGTGATATGATAGGTTTACAATGAAAAAGAAAAACATATCAAGGAACACCTGGGTGGCTCAGTCAGTTAAGCATCTACCTTTGGCTCTAGGTCATGATCTCAGGGTCCTGGAATTGAGCCCTGTATTGGGCTCCCTGCTCATCAGGGAAACTTCTCACTCTCCCTCTGCCCCTCTTCCCCTGTTCCTGCTTTCTCTCTCTCTCTCTCTCAAATAAATAAATAAAACCCTTAAAACAAAACAAAACAAAAAAGACATGGAAGTGGAACTTTCCAATTTTCCTTTTTATTTATAGAATCATCATTTTTATTTGTTGAGCCACATCAGATCCTTCCAGTCTCACCTGTTTCTCTCTAGGTTTTGATCACTTGTTCTGTGGAAAATACATATGACCCCTCAGGCACAACCCAAGAGCTTTTCTCTCATGCCCCTGCTGAGTCCTTTCCACTCCCACCTTGTGGTTTCCCACTGCCAGCTGGGGTATGAATTACCCAGGATCTACTAGATAACACTACCTATTCAACTCAAAAGTCCAAGGGAGTTGATGTACATTCAGCAAAACTTTCACAGTTGGGAAATACGAGTTGGTGGATACATTTATTATTGTGCTTGTTGTCTATTTATACCTTCTTCAGGCCTTTAATTTTATTCAACTCAGTCATCTGGGTAGGCAGTTTGGCTCCTAATTCAAGTATATAATACTGGTTCTGAAGGGTTTTCCAGTTGAGAAGCACCACAGACAACATCTTAGCGTAGATCCCACCAAGAGCAGTCTGAATCTGAAAGTAAATTGCATTCTGCAATTTGGCTGGCCCTATTTTTTTTACTTTTCCATGCCTTTGTTTATGCTGCACACTTTCTTGTACAGGAGTGTATCCTCTGCCCCCTACAACTTTTAAGTGAGCATGTATCTTGCAACTCTAACTTTGCCATAAATCCTCCCTCTCCTCCTGGATGCCCTGGCCTAGGTAACAAGCATGGCCATGAGAGGATACCGTCACATTTGCTCATCCCTGTCTCACAACTTTTTCTCCTCACTTAGGCTTCCCAAATAATTTAGATCATTTTCTTTACTTTCAGATTCAGACTGCTCTTGGTGGGATCTACGCTAAGATGTTGTCTGTGGTGCTTCTCAACTGGAAAACCCTTCAGAACCAGTATTATATACTTGAATTAGGAGCCAAACTGCCTACCCAGATGACTGAGTTGAATAAAATTAAAGGCCTGAAGAAGGTATAAATAGACAACAAGCTCAATACTTGTCCTCTATGGGATCAAGCTAGGAAAATAAGATGATGCTTTGGAAGTGCTAAATAATCTTGAGGGGCAGAGATCCCTAACACAGGGCTTTGATCTTCAACCTTCACTTCCTTCATACTCGTGTCTCCAGGACTGCACAGCCACAACCCAAGTGGAGACATAGTCTTCTTCAGTTACCTGCAAGGGAGTAAATGTCTCAGCCCCTGTCATAGTCCAGATACCAAAACTAGTGAAGCTTGAGGATGTCTACTATCCCACCAGCAGGGCCCATCTGACTGTCCTAAGAGCCCAAGACCCTCCTGCCATTTCTACTTTGTCCTCTCAGGAAGTCAGCTTTAACTGATTTGCACTAAGGAGTAAATCTACAGTTCTTATCTCCATCACACCCAACATCTGCTTTACTATTTTTCTTTCTTTTTTTTTTAATTAACCTCTTAATCATTTTTTGTTTTACCTCTTAACCATCTTACAGCTCAGGAGTGCTATCTATATTCAGTTTATATTGTTGAACAATCAGTCTCCAGGACTTTTTTCATCTTGTGATGGTGATGATGAATTCTCCCTTCCCCTAGCCCCTAGCATGCCCATTTTACTTTCTGTTTCTGTGAATTTGGCTACTCTAGAAGACAAATATAAGTGGGATCACAAAGTATTTATCTTTTTGTGACTGGTTTATTTTACTTAGCATAATGTCTTCATGGTTCATCAAGGTGGCACGTGTCAGAATTTCCTTCCTTTTTAAGGCTGAATAATATTCTGTTCTTTGTTTATACCACAGTTTGCTTATCCATTCACCAGTTGATGGACCCTTGGATTGCTTCCATTGTTTGGCTATTGTGAATAATTCTGCTATGAACACTGGTGTATAAATATCTTTTCAAGAATTTGCCTTCAATTATTTTGATTATATACCTTAAAATGGAATTGTTGTCAGACAGTATGTCTATTTTTAATTTTTTTAAGAATTGTCATACTATTTTTCATAGCAGCCACCCCATTATGCATTCCCACCATAACAATGCACAAGGTTACAATTTCTCCGTATTCACCCCTTGTCATTTTCTGAGCTTTTAAAAATAGTTCATCCTAATGAGTGTGAGGTGATCCAGCACTTCCTTGCTATAACAAGCCTATCTGTCTATATCTTCCTATACTCATAATATGCAAACAATGAAAGGCTCTACTGAATATAAGAGAAACAAAATGTATAAAAATATATGTACCTCAAATATAATCCAATCAAGAAATGCACAGAAGACATGAACAGAGCAAGACATCCAAATGGCTAACAGACACATGAAAAAGTGCTCAACATCCCTCAGCATCAGGGAAATGCAAATCAAAACCACAGTGAGATACCACCTCATACCAGTCAGAATGGCTAAAATTAACAAGTCAGGAAATGAGAGATGTTGGCAAGGATGCAGGGAAAGGGGAACCCTCCTACACTGTTGGTAGGAATGTAAGCTGGTACAGCTACTCTGCAAAACAGTATGGAAATTCCTCAAAAAGTTGAAAATAGAGCTACCCTATGACACAGCAATCACACTACTCGGTATTTATCCTAAAAATACAAATGTAGTGATCCGAAGGGGCACGTGCAGCCGAATGTTGATAGCAGCAATGTCCACAAGAGCCAAACCATAGAAAGAACCTAGGAGTCCATCAACAGATGAATGGATAAAGAAGATGTTGTATGTCTATAACAGAATACTATGCAGCCATCAAAAAGAATGAAATCCTGCCATTTGCAAGGATGTGGATGGAACTGGGGGGTATTAAGCTGAGTGAAATAAGTCAATCAGAGAAGGACAATTATCATATGAACTCTCTGATATGAGAAATTTGAGAGGCAGGGCAAGGGTGGTGGGGGGTAGGGAGGGAAAAAATGAAACAAGATGGGACCGGGGAGGGAGACAATCCATAAGAGACTCTTAATCTCAGGAAACAAGCTGAGGGTTGCTGTGGGGTGGGGGAGAGGGAGGGATAGGGTGGCTGGGTTATGGGAAAAATAAGAATTAAAAAAAATATATGTATCTCAGTAGGCCAATGCTCAGGTACAACTGTACTTAAAAAATCAAAACAACAACAACAACAATAAAAACTATTCCCACAAATTTCCCAAGAACTTCCTTGGAAATGTCATTGCCTCAGCTGAGGGTCCCTGCTATTGGTGACTGGTGAGAGCCATGTGTTCTCCCTCCCAGAGATACTTAGACTTTGATGATAAGAGTCAAGCTTTAAGCCTACAGAGCTTTAGTGACATCCAATGTTTAGGAGTCATTTTTGCAGAGACAGACTTCAGAAACGCCCCTGAGACATGCTGTGAATAGAGCCAACTCACTTACTCTCCCAACCACATAGCAGCCACCACAACCGGCTCTGTCAACAACTCCTTGAACAAATCCAACCATCACAACCCTGCTTGAAACTGCATGGTGGCTCCCCACGGACCTTAAGGAAAAGGCCCAAACCTCGTCTCTCACTCCAGACCTGAGAAATAGGAGGGCCACAGAAGGAAGTGACTGCTTCTGGGACAGCAGCAGGTGGGTGAAATAGGGGGGACCAGAACCCAGTCCTGTAGTCTGGGTCTTGTGCTTTTCTGAATACACACACAAGGATGTCCACAGTCCTTACATCTGAAGAGATGGTCAAAGTAACTTGAGGCAACTCCTTCTCTGAAGTGGTTTGAATGCCCTCTTTTCTGAAGGCAGAGGGATGACCAGCAAAGGGATTGTTGGGACACTCTAGACTGTAAAAGAAGAGATGAGTATAGACCAACGCCAAGCACATGGACGTCATAACCAGTCAGAAAAAAAATCCTATAAATCTCAGAGCCATGAATTTCTCCTAGAGTTAACAAATCAACTGATACCCCTTCTGCTGTAATTCAGAGGCATTTGAGCAATGCAGAGCAGTGAATTTTCCACGTTTAAGTCCAATATCATAAGGAATTTCAATTCCCCAAATCCCTTCTCTCTTTTCACCCAGCTGTCTCCTTTCTTCACAGTGCTCTTTGTGTGGAGGTCTCTCTGGACCAGTCAGCTCCTATCATGGAAATAATTCTGTTTCCCACTAGAAGGGAAAAAAAATTTGACCCATTGAACCACAACAAATTGCAGTGACAGCATAGAGACCCTGGAGAAGCGCCATATCGATTAAAATGTTCACGTTAGTAAAGAAGGGAGAAAGCAGGAGGGGGAGAAGGAAGAAAAGGCAGGGAAAAGAGCATCCACCTTCTGGCTATTTGTCCCCATGGGTATCATCCTAAGCCATTTGTTTGGGGCAACCAGGAGGAAAGGCATTGGAGTGGAAAGTCACCCCCCTCCTCCGCAGGAAATGTTGCACATCCCTCCACTTGCTCCTTTCAGAAGGTACAGTGCTCCACTGTCTCCCCCTTGTGGGGATCACCACACCAGGTACAGCCAGGAATTCTGCAGAGCAGACCCTAATGGTATAATGTACATTAGGCAGTTGGGTGCTGCCTGGAGTGCAGAAGCAGCCATAGCCTGAGGGTGTTTTCTGGGACGCACTGAATCTTTCCAAAAGACCATGGGGGAAAAACGAGTCCATCAAAACTATCAGCTTAAATGGTTACATTTGCATTGACAGTCATCTTTAAATAGAGTAATAATGGCTCACATTGTCACTGCACTTGACAATTTACAAAGTGCATTGTCTCATTTAATTCTCACCGCCTCCCCGTAAGGGAGAAATTATTGTCATTGCTTTACAGATAAAGAAATTGAGGTTCAATGAGATTAAGTGATTTTCCCAGAAGGAAATAGGAAACACCCCTCTTGGGACCCAGGTCTCAGCAACCATAACACCCTCCAGACCCCTGAAGGGAAGAGGACTAAATATTCCCTCCCTCTCTTCTTGAATGCGGCAGTGACATGCACTCTGCCAACCTGTCACCTGTCCTCAAAAGATCAAGCTCTGGAGTCACAGAACTGGTCTGACTATAACGCTCCATGTGCTTTCTCGGGGGCATGTGAACTCAATCAGAACATTTTCAAGCAGACAGGATCCATCTAACATTTTGAATTCTTATTAGGAACTGAAGTATTTCTACTAGACACTGAAGGATTCACTGATTTTTTTAAAAATCTCAGATGCAGTGGGCCAGAGTTTATTCTCCCCACCCAACAGAGAAACAACAAAAACTCAGAAACAGCCAGCTGCCTCAGTCATGGTGCAAGTCAACCAGTCCAAATCAGAGACTCTGTACCCAGCATATCACCTGCATTGAGGAACTCATCTCCTCTACTAAGGGGTGAGAAATTGGATAGTGGTGACTTTGGGAATGTTCCCAGCCCCCGGGGTCTCTCAGGCAGTGTCAGGCTTGGAGGTATTGTATTGATTCTGTCAAATTCATTCTTGTCTAGGAACAGTGGAATGGGATTCAGAAGGCTGTTGTCTTAGATCTGAGTTTTTTCACACGCCATAGGTGTAAATGCAGGCAAGTCGCTTTACCTCTCCAGACATGGGCTTTCCCGCGTGCAACGTGAGGGGAATGGATAAGCTGCTTGATGCGCTAGTCAGAGAGTGAGATGGCCCCTTGCGGGTGCTTCTCTCTGTGTTGGTTGGTGATGAGACTGTTGACTGAGCTCATCTGTTTACCAGGGCAGATGCAGCTGTCCCCCTTCGATTACTTCATCACAGGCGCTGACAGACCCTCCTGGGCAGGGCTCTTGGCATCGCCTCACTGGGGAGCATCTCCAGTCATTGCCCGTCCTAATCAAATTCAGATTTATGGAGTGTGAGGCTGGAAGAGGCCCCAGGAAGGTCATAGAACACATGGTCTCCAGGCCCCTGGGAGCTCATGTTCTGACTCATGGGCCATTTCCCAAGACACACAGCCAAGAAGGTCAGTGTCAGAGTCCTCACGCCCCGCTCAATGGGGAGGGGGGTAAATGGGGCCGCGGAGTATGGCATCTTAACAGTCACGGGGCAGCTTTGCATCATCAGTGGCTGTACTAGCCCTCCATTGAAACCCACGTAATACTTCTGTTTTACCTATATTTTTGGACCACTAATAAGGGCAATATGTGGGAAGTCTTGGATCTCAACAAATTGTACCCTCTTTATACCAATAGACAGTGTTTTTATTAATTTTTATTTTTTTAAAGACAGTGTTTATTTATTTGGGGCAGGGAGGAGCAGAGGGAGAGGGATAAGCAGACACTGCACTGAACATAGAGCCCAACACAGGACTTGAGCCCACAAGCCTGAGATCATGACCCGAGCTGAAACCAAGAGTCAGAGGCTCAACTGACTGCCCCATCCAGGCACCCCTAGAGAATGCATTTCAACAGTTTTTAATGTATCAGCTATTAGTCTAAGTCCTTTACATACTTTTCCTCATTTCCTTCTTATAAGAATCCCATGAGAGGGATAAGATTAACCCCATTTTACAGGCAAGGAGGCTGTGCTGTAGAGAGTACAAGTGCTTGCCTGGGACTTAGACCAAGGTCTGATTCTTCATTCTTGCCCCGGGTCACAGTTAGGGTCACAAGTTCCCCTATGTGCAAAGCAGTGGCAGGCAAAAGAGCAGCCTATCAGTAAGCGCCAGTCATAGAGTGACTGTGGGGAGGGGGTGGGAGGAAGGAGAGAGCAGTGTGGGATGGAGCATTTGGGGAAAGTTTCCATGGGGAGGGTGGATGGGACTGGCCTTTCCAGGATGGGTGGGATTTATGCAGAGGAACTGGAGGGGCTGGTTAAGAGCAGGGAAGAGCACGAGGTGGCTGGGGAAGTAGTCACAGCATGGTGAATGGAAAAGAGAGTGAAGTGTGTTCTGTTCTTGCTCTTTCTTACCACTGTCCTCATTGATTTCCAGGAATTCTGAGTCTCTTTGAGATAAGACCCTCTGTGCGGATCACAGACAAATGCTTGCTTTCCGATGAGAAAGCACAGAAGCTGAGGAAGGTAAAGAGAATATGGCCACAAGGGTTTTCTGCACCTATCTGCAAAGTTGTTTGACTGTGGTTCGCAGCCATTTTTTTTCCTTGGGGCAGAACTTCATATACCAGATTTAGGGGTTGTATACTAGAAGGGATTAAGTTGCATCCTCGGTGACTACACTAACCTTGTGTTGCTTTCCCTGCCCTGGTTTGCTCTTTGACCCCCATGAGCAGAATCCTTGCCTGTTGTGCTGACAGTCTGTCCACATGCATGCCTCCCATCCTGCAATATGTCTCAGTTCAGGTGGACATCACACTTGTGAAGGGGCTGGGTTCTTGTGTGCTCAGGGATGGACAGTAGAGTAGGTTTGGAATGAAGATCTGGGATGTTGGATCCTTAGCAAACCAGAGACTACCAGGATTGGAATTCTGGTTTTTAGTTTTAGGTCTGATGCCAACCACCACTGCCACCAAGTGCTCACTTCACCAGCATAACATCTTGGGATCAGGGCTAGAGACTCTTGGCTCTCCTTAATTTCCACCCCCACTTCCTCCTCACCCACAACACACATGCTTCACACACATTCAAAAATAGAAAAGGTCAAGCCACAAACCCTCCCCTGATTTCTCTGTCCCTAAGATTTTATTTTTAGGTTAGAAAAGACCCTTTTCCTTCTGACTCATGGTCCTGCTGACAAATGTGCCCTAAATGGAGCAAGCTACAAAAAAAAAAAAAAAAAAAAAAAAAAAAACCC